>ML102932.1:49814-150175 GCA_003697995.1 Taxidea taxus jeffersonii
GCTCCCTGCCGAGCAGAGAGCCCGATGTGGGGCTCGATCCCAGGACCCTGGGATCATGACCTGAGCCGAAGGCAGAGGCTTTAACCCACTGAGACACCTTAGGTGCCCCTAAGAGTTTATTTTTTTTATTTTATTTTTTTTTTACTTTATTTAAGCTTTATTTAAACATATGATGTAACCCCACCCCCCTCACCCAACCCCTCTTCCCCCCACCCCCCTCAGTTTGTTTTATGACATTAAGAGTCTCTTTTGGTTTTTCTCCCTCCCGATCCCATCTTCTTTCATTTTTACTTTTCCTACCACCTTAACTCCCACCCCCGTTGCATCTCCACTTTTTAAGTAATCTCTACACCCAACATGGGGCTTGAACCTATGACCCTGAGATCATGCTCAACTGAGTCAGCCAGTCACCCTCTGTAGTCCAAACTGAAGGATGTTTTCTATTTTGCCAAACAACCAACTAAAGAGATTGGACAACGGTAGATAACTTTTACTGTAATTTCAAATTTCACTGGAGGTGGGGTTGTTGATACTGTGAAGCTAGGAGGCTTGTATAAAAAAACTGGGAGGAAGTATTTCTCGAGGTACAATGAGAGCTATCAGCAACAGCAGACACCCCCTTGTTCTGCCAACTGGCAGTGTTGTTTGATAGTCTGGGACTACTGAAGCAGGGGAGTGCAGGAATAATTGTTAAGTTTTGTCAGGCTGAAGCAGTATAGTGGGATAATTCTTCTAGGATATTTGTTAGATTATACAGGGTAGTTTCATGATAAGCAAATTCTTCCCAGGGGGCCAACATGCCTATGGCCGGACCAATCCTAGCAGTTATCATATCTAAAGCCCTTTTGGTTCTATGAGGGACTGTAGGGTGTGTGGGCAAGAAGACAGACAGATGGGTTTTTGTGAATCATAGCATGCATTGTCTAGTGACCCAGGCATTGTTAATGCATTTGAAGGGTAGGGTTTGATTAGTTATTTTTCCATAGGGATTTGCCAATATGGGAAGATAATTAAGGGGGCTGCCATGGGAGCACAGCGAGATTGATTTGCTCCTGCTTTATCGTCCAGAGTGGTGCTACTGATGACTGGGAAGAAGAGTTGGCACAGAAGGAAGATAGGGGTCCTGCAATGTAAGGGTTATCGGGGTCACAGGAAGGCTAGAACCTAGCATTGGTTTGATTAGAGCAAAAGCTCTTCCAAGAATTCCAATGACAGGGCTTTTTATGAATCATTCCCCTGGAGATTAGTGGACCCAAGCATCGATAGTAAGTTTCATCGTTCATCTTCTGCTCTGGGATGACCTGGCAGAGGGCAGTAGAATTAAGGGAGGTGGATGGAATATAGCTGCAGCTTGAGAGATGGTAGCAAAAGGTGAGACTTACATCGCAAGAGACCACACTAGGTCCCAGGTGGACATATCTTACACAAGAAATGAAATTATGGGCATGAAGAATGTCAAAACAGGGAAAGGAGGTTAAAGCAAATGGGGCTAGGGTACTTCTGGGGTGAAGGAGCAATGGTATTGATTAGAGGCATTGCATGTGATCTTAATCTGCGGGACAATGTCATTGTGCAGAGAGGAGTGAAGAGGGAGCATTTTGCATTTGGTGGAGTCTCTGTCGTGACACATCCAGCAATTCTTAAGGGGGGGGTCTCCTGGGCTATGGCTTGGGACAGTTCAACAATGGAGCTGGTATTCCAATCAGAGGGAGTTCCCTAGTAGAATACTGTTAACTGGTTTTTCATCTTGAATGTGGATAAGAATTGAGAACAAAGGGTAGAGACTCAGGGGCCCTGGGTGGTTCAGTCAGTTAAGTGTCTGCTTTTGGCTCAGGTCATGATCTCAGGGTCCTGGGATCAAGCCCAGTGTCGGGCTCCCTGCTCAGCGGGGAGCCTGCTTCTCCCTCTCCCTCCACTGTTCCCCCTGCTTGTGCTCTCCCTCTCTTTCTCTCTCTCTGTCTCAAGTAAAATCAAAACAAAAAACAAAAAACAAAAAACTTTGAGGGGCGCCTGGGTGGCTCAGTGGGTTAAAGCCTCTGCCTTCGGCTCAGGTCATGATCCCAGGGTCCTGGGATCGAGCCCCGCATCCGGCTTTCTGCTCCACAGAGAGCCTGCTTCCCTTCCTCTCTCTCTGCCTTCTCTCTGCTTACTTGTGATCTCTGTCAAATTAAAAAACAAACAAACAAACAAACTTTAAAAAACGGTAGTGACTATAGGGTGTCAGGTCTTATTATTATTTTTAAAAATATGTTACTTTTTAAAGTAATTACTTTTAAAAGTAATTAATTAAGTAAAAAGTAATTACTTTTAAAAGTAGTTACTTTTTAAAGTAATCTCTACACCCAACATGGGGCTCGAATTCATGACTCCAAGATCGAGTGCACATCTACTGACTAAGCCAGTCAGGTGTCCTGGTGTCAAGTCTTATTAAAGCTTAAAGGTCAGGGTGACTGGGTAATTTGGTGGGTTAAGCCTCTGCCTTTGGCTCAGGTCATGATCTCAGGGTCCTGGGATCCAGACCCTTGTTGGGCTCTCTGCTTGGCAGGGAGCCAGCTTCTCTATCTGCCTGCCTCTCTGCCTACTTGTGATCTCTTTCTCTGACAAAGAGATGAATAAAATCTTAAAAAAAAAAAAAAGCCTAAAGGTTAGTAAAGGAAGTCTTCAGTTAAGAAGTCATACCAAGGGAGCAGGCAGAGGTCATGAATGACTTCAGGCCAATACTGGGTGGTGGAAAAGAGACAAAAGGAAAAAAAAAAAAGAGAATTCAAGTAAAAGGAAGGTTCTGGTCTGGTCTAGAATCTTGAGTATCAACTGCTGGCTTTGGACCTTGTCTACGTCAGTTCTGGGTCTCCAAAAGGGGAGTGACTCTCTAGTCATTTTCAGGATGTGGAGCCTTTTAAAATGAGAAACATGAATCCATGCATGAGCCAGCCCCTTGTAGCTTTGCTGCACACAATGTGGTTAACAATACCTAATAAGTCCTTTCCTTTATGTCTGTAATGAATCTTAAAGTTTCTATGTCTTCCAGTATATAATATATATATATCATATATATATAAGATATATAATCTCCTCTTGAGGTCGTATTTCCTTCTTCTCCTGGGGGACACTATGTAGAATGAATCTTTAGTAAGTTTGGCCTTTCATATATATTCTGTACTACTGGAGAATGTCTCCTTGTAACAAAGTAGAAGGCAAGTGACCTTTGACTAGTTTCCTAGGGCACCTGGTGATGGTTTTGAAGGGAGACAACTGAGCCTTTCTAGTAGGGATAGATCTTAGATTTAACAGGACAAGAGGCAAGGCTTTGGACTGGGGTGGACCAAAGGCAGTGGTTGGTTTGGCCAACTGAGTTTTGATTATGCCATTAGAGGGTTCAACTAATCCTGAGTATTGAGGAAGGTAGGTGCAATGAAAATATTGAAAGGGGGCCAGATTTTGCAGACTTCTTGGAAAATCTGTTCAGTAAAATGGGTTCCTCAATCACAGCGTAGCTGTCAAGGAATGCCGTAATTGGGAATGATTTTTTTTTTCTAATAGGTTTTGGCCACTGCTTTTGCTTTTGCTTGTCTGCAGAGAAATGCCTCCGTTCCGTGAGAAAACAGATCGTTACCACTGGGGAAGCTGGATGAAATCAATTTGCCAGATGTTAAAGGACCCGTTGGGAAGAGGAACTTGACTTAACGCAGCGTGATATGGTTTCCTAGGATTGTGCAAGGAGCAAACTGTACATTTTGAAATATTAGTTGGGCAACAGTTGGAGACGGCTTCCAATAGCATTGTTGTGCCCATAGGACCATTTTATTTGTGCCGCATGTGTCACACAGATGAACATTTGTAAATCGGAAGTTTGAAGTGTCACATCTTTGGTGGCTTGGGTACCGTAACGATTGCTCTTGGCTTCAGGGCTATCAAGTTTGAAATGAGCTTTGATCTTTTATAAGAGCTAAGCTGGAGGGACAGAGAATGGAGTCAAGCAGTTTTATTAAATAAGTTTTGGAGTTTTTTAAAAAAGATTTTATTTTTAAGTAATCTCTACACCCAACAGGGGGCTTGAACCTATTACCCCGAAATCAAGAGTCCCATGCTCTACCGACTGAGCCAGCCTGGTGCCCCTAAGTCCAGAGGATGTCAGAAACTCTGATTCCAGAGCTTACCAAAACCATGGATGACCCCAAAAACATATCTGCTATCTGTATAGATGATGAGAGTCTTATTTATTATTAAATGGCTCTTTTTAGAGCATGTAATTCAGCTTGTTGGGCCACATGAAACTTGGATAAAGATTCTGCTTCGATAATTTTTTCAGTGGATACTAGACTATACTGCATTGCATTTTTCTTGATCATTTTTTAAGATTTTTTATTTATTTGAGAGAGAGAGCATGAGGCAGGGGGAGGGGCAGAGGGAGAGGGAGAAGCCCGCTCCCCGCTGAGCAGGGAGCCTGACATGGGGCTTGATCCCAGGACCCCGGGATCATGACCTGAGCCAAAGGCAGACGCTTAACTGACTGAGTCATCCAGGTGGCACCTGATCATCTTATAATATAAGATCAGGGGCGCCTGAGTGGCTCAGTGGTTAAGCCTCTGCCTTCGGCTCAGGTCGCGATCCCAGGGTCCTAGAATCGAGCCCCACATCGGGCTCTCTGCTCAGCAGGGAGCCTGCTTCCCCCCTCTCTCTCTGCCTGTCTCTCTGTCTACTTGTGATCTCTGTCTGTCAAATAAGTAAATAAAATCTTTAAAAAATTTTTAAAGAAATAATATAAGATCCATCAATCAGTAAACCAAATAAAATCTGTATCTGGGAAGGGAATTTCACAAAAGTCTAATTGAGGGGCAAGGAATGAGTCAGTTACAAGGATGAAATTGTAAAAACTCAGTTGAATTTTTGAGGGGTAAGGGAAATAAGGTAGCAGGATTGACAGGACAGTGAGAGGCTGGAATGTTTGGAGAAGAAGGAAACTATGGCTCAAATTTTGTAAGTCAGTGGGCAGATAGGTGTTGGGTGTGGTGGGAATCTAAGTGTTTTTTTTTTTTTTAAGATTTTTATTTATTTATTTGACAGACAGGGATCACAAGCAGGCAGAGAGGCAGGCAGAGAGAGAGGAGGAAGCAGGCTCCCCACTGAGCAGAGAGCCAGATGCGGGGCTCGATCCCAGGACCCTGAGATCATGACCTGAGCCGAAGGCAGAGGCTTAACCCACTGAGCCACCCAGGCGCCCCTGGAATCTAAGTGTTTTAACTGGATGTGGAACTAGTATCTGTAGGAGAGAAACCAGTATTAGTTTTTGGTGGCAGTAATGAGTATAGAGGCAGGTTGCTAGGACATGGCGTATGGGAGATGAATGTTTGGCCACGGTCTCTAACAGAAGACTATAATATCCTATGTGGTGTTGCAGGCCTCCAAGCCTTTGCGGAAGGATTCCCAGATGAAAGAAGGAAGGACAATTGGCAATTAGGATGTCCTAGCATTGTGGACAAGATGAGCTGTTTTTTAATTTTTTTTTTTTAAAGATTTTATTTATTTATTTGACAGACAGAGATCACAAGTAGGCAGAGAGGCAGAGAGAGGAGGAAGCAGGCTCCCCACTGAGCAGAGAGCCTGATGCGGGGCTCGATCCCAGGACCCTGGGATCATGACCTGAGCCGAAGGCAGCGGCTTTAACCCACTGAGCCACCCAGGCGCCCCGAGCTGTTTTTTAATTTTTAACAATACGAAGGTAGGATGCCTGCCTGGCTCAGCTGGTGAGTGTGTGATTTCGAATGGTGAGTTGGAGCCCCATACTAGGTGTAGAGATTTTTAAAATAAATACATAAACTTAAAAAAAAAAAGATACAAAGTCATCTTGGGCCTCTCGAGGGCATGGGATCAGGCCTGCAGTGGAAGGCAATGTAAGGGTTGAGCTGTGATGAAATAATTGGGAATCCAAAGGCGACCCTGCAAGACCTAGAAACCCTGTAATTGTCTTTCAGTCTGGGGTTGAGGGAACTGAGTGAAGGTAGTAATTCTGTCTGGTTCTATTTTTAGCCCATCCAGCAAAAGGTGGTCTAGGAATCTGACTGAAGTAGAGCAGAGTTGTAATTTATGTTTAGATCATTGTGTCCTTTGTTGGCTAATTGTTTGAGAAGGCATTTAGTTAGCATCAGTGGGACAAGCCTTTAGGGTGGGAAAACATAGTAATAAATTATCTATATATTGTAAAGCATAGATAAGTCAGGGAAATCAAGATCTTTTCAGTCCGCAAATAGGTAGGACTTTCAGCATATTCCTGGGGTAGGACTATCCAAGTGTATTGTTGATTAGCCCATGCAAAAGTAAGAAGATACTGACTTTGGGGGTTGGTAGAGATGCTGAAGAAGGCATTGCACAAGGCAGTGACAGAAAAAGTGGTAGTTTCAGCTGGTATATTAGAGGAGGGTGTGGGAGTCAGGAACAATAGGGGTACAAGGGTTGACTGTATTAGTAATTGCCCTAAGGTCTTGAACAAAATGCTTTCCTCTATTTTCGGGCTTTTTAACTGGAAAAATGGGGGTAATACAAGGATTAGTGGTGGGGATGATCAATCCTTTGTTGATAAAGTCTTATATAATAGGAGTTATTCTTTTAATGGCCATAGGGCTTGAAGCATATTACTTAATATTGGGTAAGGCCTTTAATGGATCAATTTGAATCATTATTGGGGGAGTCAAGATTATGTGTCCTATACTGGTAGAAGAGGTTGCCCACAATTGGTCAGGGAGTGCATTTCGTAATAGGGGGAGGGGGGGATATGGGAGTGACGGGAGGGTGGGAGTGATTGGAGGGTAGTACTGGGCAGATCAGTTAGGAATTCTGAAGATGGAGAAGGCAAATGTAACACCACTTCATTTTTTTTAGTCATTGGAAATACAGGCCTGGTAAGCCTGTAAATTTCTTCCTAACAAAAGTGATGGAGGGTGATGTGTCCGGTTGGCTCAACTGGTAGAGCAGTGACTGTTGATCTTGGGGTCCTGAGTTTGAACCCCACGTTGGATATGGAGCCTACTTAAAAAATAAAAGAAAGTGCTGGTGATAAGGGTGCCATTTTGTTTTGCCTTATTGAGTGCTAAGAATGAACCCTAGGGGTTGAGATAGTGGGACAGCTGGCGGCTAATTAAGTGACCCTGATCATGGTTAAGTGCTTTTGTATTCTTGAGGCAGGGGACTAGAAAATAGATCTGTGGTTGAGGATTGAAGGAGTTGCTCCAGTGTCTATAAGAATAAAACGTCTCAGGGCGCCTGGGTGGCTCAGTGGGTTAAAGCCTCTGCCTTCGGCTCGGGTCTGATCTCAGGGTCCTGGGATCGAGCCCTGCATCAGGCTCTCTGCTCAGCGAGGAGCCTGCTTCCCCCTCTCTCTCTCTGCCTGCCTCTCTGTCTGCCTACTTGTGATCTCTGTCTGTCAAATAAATAAATAAAATCTTTAAAAAAAAAAAAAGAATAAAACGTCTCGGAGGTACCTGGGTGGCTCGGCATCCAATTCTTGATTTTTGTTCAGGTTGTGATCTTGGAGTGGTAGGATTGGGTGCAGAGTCTGCCTGTCCTTCCCCCACTGCTCCTCCCCCTGCTCTCACTCTCTCTTTGAAATAAATTAATTAATCAAATTAAATCTTAAAAAAAAAGAATAAAACCATCTTCATTCTGAATTGTTATGGGAGTTTCCACTGGGGTTTGCTAGAAGAAAGGGGGAAAAAAATCCCCCTTTTATCCTTGGAACATCTCTAATCTGATAGGGGAATTGGTTTTGAGATTTGTGTTTTGTTTTTTTGAGAGAGCGAGCGCACACATGTATGCACATGTGAATGGGGTTGTGGGGGTGGGGGGGCATGTGCAGAGGGAGAGGGAGAAAAAGAATCCTAAGCAGTCTCCATGTGCAGCATGGAGCCAGACTCAGGTCTTGATCTCGGTACCCCGAGATCAAGACCTGAGCCAAATTCAAGAGTCAGATGCTTAACTGACTGCAGCACCCAGGTGCCCCAAGATTTTTTTGTTCTTTTGGAACCATCTTTTATATTTCAAGCATTCCTTTTTGAAAGGTCCAGGGTCCATGTCCAATGTGGGGCTTGAATTCATGACCCTAAGATCAAGAGTGGCTCACCCTACTGACTGAGCCAGCCAGGTACCCCTGAAATGTCCAGGTTTTTGCAAAAGAAACAGGTTTTATCAGTTGAGTTAGATGTTTTAACTTATGACATGGATTTGGAGTTTGCCATTTGTAGAGCCATAAGGTTAGCCAGTTATTCTTTAAAAAATTTTTTTAAATTAAAAAAATGTTTTAATTTTTAAAAATTTCTTTTGTTATTAGCTGATCATCTTTGCCAATCATGCTAGCTCATGAGGAGTTTTGGTCTGCTGGTCAGGGTCATGCTGTCTGACCAGAGTTGAGACTGAATAAAGGAGGTCCTCTAGAAAGTTGGATTAAAACAATTTGATCCTTGGGGACTCCTGGGTGGCTCAGTGGGGTAAGCCCCTGCCTTCAGCTCAGGTTATGATCTCAGGGTCCTGGGATCGAGCCCCACATCAGGCTCTCTGCTCAGCGGGGAGCCTGCTTTCCCCTCTCTCTCTGCCTGCTTGTGATCTGTCTGTCAAATAAATAAATAAAATCTTAAAAAAAAAATAAAACAATTTGATCCTTTATCCAATCTAAGGGTTCCAGAATTTTGGCCAAAAACATTTTTGAATCTGTCAAAAAATTGTAAAACAAGTTCTTCCTTTTTTATTGTTTTGTTTTGTACTGCCTTCTCATTTATTTGAGGTGCCCACATATGGGGAATCATTTTGACTAAATTTGCAGCTCTATTAGAAGTTTTTTTTCTAGGGCCTCATTACGGGGAAGTTCAAAATCCTGTACGGGGTCTTCCCACCCAGCTTTATTCATCCATTTTTGGTCCAGTATTGGTCCAACAAGCATGCATACTAGTTGGTAAAGGTCAGAAGGGTCTGGATTAAGGGCACTGATAGTCCAAATTAGTTGTCAGGTGAACTCTTTTGAATTTTCTTTTGGGTTAGGAAAGTCTTTTGCAAGATTAAGTTCTGTTTAGGATCAGGAGATGATAGAAAGGAACTGATTGTCGGGATTAGGGCTAGCAACGGTGCTATGGTGTTAGTTTTGGGAGGCTGGACGGTGGCAGGGCTGGGAAGGGAGAAATTTCAGAGGAGAAAAAGGAAGTTTGGAAAGATCTGCATATAGCAGAAAAAGCAGGAGGCATGCAGTGGGGGACAGAGAACTGGCAATGGAAGATGTGGAATAATTTTTGATTCAGTGTGAGTTGTTCTAATTGTTTTCATCTTTGACTTTTGAGTTTTTTTCTTTTACAGCGGCTATGACTGAGTCGTTTCTTTGGAGGGCTTATAACCACCAACTGAAACAGGCTTTCACTGATTTGGGAAGTATGATAGCTTCACCTTTCCAACTGTGTTCTTAGATACACCATGTCAAAGGTGCCCCAACAAGGCCAGTGACGTTTTAAATGATATTTAGTGATCTGAACCCAAGTTGAGGAAACTTACAGCTTCCGGGGCCATGGGCTTTTTGTTGTTGTTGTCTGTTTGTTTTTTTAAGATTTTATTTATCTGTTTAGAGAGCCAGTGAGCACCAGCGGTGGAGGGCAGAGGGAGGGGGAGAGTAGCAGACTCGCCACTGAAGGAGGAGCCTGAGGCAGGGTTCCATCTCACAACCCTGAGATCATGACCTGAGCAGAAATCGGATCATTAGCCAGCCGGGTGCCCATGGGCCATAGTTTTTATCTGTACAATCAGCAGCCTGATCATCGAAAGCTGTTTCTGAGACCGGTACCCATTCTGTATTGGAGGAACCCTCCCCTGAAGGGCTAACGGTTCTGAAACGAGGAAATCTCCCCCCAGAAAGTCTCAGGGCGCTTGACTGGCTCAGGGAGCATGAGACGCTTGATCTCAGGGTCCTGAGTTCGAGCCCCAGCTTGGGTATATAGAGTATTTAAAAATAAAATCTTAAAGGTGGGGGGGGGGAGGAAAGAAAGAAAAAAGTCTCTTGAGCTCTACCGAGGTGGGAGTTCCCCCCGCCCCCCCTCCCGCCATTATAGGAGCTGCCCTAAGAGAGGCGACAGGGGGCTGCGGTGCGCACTTCAGCAGGTCCAGACGTCCGCAGGTGCTTAGGTTGTTTCACACTTTTTCCGCCGCTGCTCCACTCAGTTAAGGGAAAACCTCTGCAGCGAGCCTATGAGCGAGGAAAAAGACAACTCTTTATTGGGGTTTGCAAAGGTCGAAGCACCATCCAACTCACTTGGTGTGCCCGACCCTGGAGGGGTTTTTAAAGCTTGTTTACCCCAGCGAGGGAAAAATTTCAGCTGGTATGGGTCTGCCCAGTGATCAGTTGCCCTCTTTTGCTCAAGGCTGCGAGACGGAGGGAACCTTCCAGGGGTTCAGACCTCAGCATGTTTATCGTGATTCCGAGAGGGGCTGCTCTTCGGGGAACTCCACAAAATGGTGGCTGATGCAAGATGGAGTCAGGGTTGTCAACCCTTCCCTGACCCTTTTTCTTCTTCAGTGGGAACCAGCACACGCATTCTGTGAAGGCACTAGGATATAATCCGATTCTCAAAGTGAGTCTTGAGAACTGACAATCCCGCCGCGTGGACAGATCCCTTCGCTAGGGAAGGCGAGTCTGCTCCTCCCAGACGACTAACCGCACATTCGATAGTCTTTCAACTCAATCGTCCAATTAAGCAATTTCTGTCGTCGTGCAAAAAGTTAGAAAAACGGAAAGCTCCTTCTCTTGGCTTCTCCCTCGAGGCTCAATATACGTGGATTAAGTTTTTTAAAAGTTAAAAAAAAAAAAACCTCTCGTGGCGAATCTGCTTCTTCCAATATAAAGGTCCGTTCGGGCAAGCGCGAGGAACCTCCCGGCGGTTCGAGTGCGTGGAGTCCGCTGGCTTCGGTGGGAAGGGAAGCCGGAGCCTTGCTGAGGTGAGTGGGAGCGGCCTGGCGGCAGCAGGACCCACTCCAACGGCAAGGACGAGGGAATTCGACCCGGACCTTGCGTCCACTCGTGGAGGGGCCGCCATGTTGAAGCCTGGCAAAGTGTGGGGAAGCCCTAATGGGGTTGTGTTGCGGAAAGCGGGGGCGATAGCTCGGGTGGAAGAAGGGCCCCTTCTCCCACTCAGAGGGTGAGAGATTGGGGGCTTTGGTGAGGGGACAGCCTCGAGGGCCAGCGGTCAGGACTGAGGTGCGGCGGGGCTACTAGGAGTATAGGCTTTCCCACCCGGACTTCCGCATTCGCGGCCGCGGTGCTACTGCGCATGCTCGGGAGGGCTCCCTGGGTCCCGCCTCAGTTTTGTTTCCCGCTTGGATGCAAAGCGCGGGAATATTATAAACTCGGGGGATTTAGAAAGGGGAAGCACACTTTTCCACGCTTTGTCGGACGGTTTCATAATAACTGATCTGCATAATGGTTTCTAACTCTAAAGCACATTCACGGACACTGTCTTATCTAATCTTCATAACCTCGTGAAGTGGCGTGTAGCTACGTTTTACAGAGGATTTAAACTTCGGACGGACTAGGTCTTAAACCTGGTGTTCTTCCGTTTCCACTCTTTTGTCTTTTTTTTTTTTTTTAAGATTTTATTTATTTATTTGTCAGATAGAGAGAGAGAGAGCGAGCACAGGCAGACAGAGGCAGAGGGAGAAGCAGGCTCCCTGCCGAGCAAGGAGCCCGATGTGGGACTCGATCCCAGGACGCTGGGATCATGACCTGAGCCGAAGGCAGCTGCTTAACCAACTGAGCCACCCAGGTGTCCCCACTCTTTTGTCTTTAATGATTGATTTCCCCATCTACCTGCACCCCCCACCATTCATCGCTCTCATTTGAGATTTATGAATGTTTATGAAATGGTGACATTTACCTAAAAATCCAGAGAAATTGGAAATCTCAGCATAATGCAGCAGAGGAGGGAATACTCAACAAGAAGATGGATGAGAAACCGTGAAGCTTGCTGCTCTCTTGGCGCTTGGTTTTAGTTTTCTATCTTCTCCCCTCTCTCCTCTCCCCTCCCTTCCTTTCTTTTTCGTGCCACTTTGTATTTTATTTATTCATTTAGTTTTTAGTATTTTATGTAGTTTTTAGCATTTTATATATTTATTTAAGATTTTATTTATTTCAGAGAGAGAGAGAAAACTAGCAGGGGGGTAAGGGGCAGACGGAGGGGGAGAAGCAGATGCAGACTCCTCACTGAACAGGGACCCCCATGTGGGGCTCCATCCCTGGTCCCTGAGAGGGTGACCTAAGCTGAAGGCAGATGCCTAATGGACTTAGCTACCCAGGCACCCTGGCATTTAGTAATGATAGAAGTTTTCCCATGAAGGAGAAACAAAATTCAGACTATCCCTTTGTAATTAATTCTCTTCGGATTTTAATTTGAAGAATGATGTGGGAAACAAAGGCAGAAGAAAAATTATTAAGTTTCCTTACTACCTACAGCCCACTGACAAGTCCTGGAAACAGGCAGGGTGACATTCCTCTAGAGACCCAGCTGCCTTGATGCTGATACTTTGCTAAGGGCAAAAGGGCAGTCTTAGCCCAAACCCCAGGATCCTGTGAGTCTACTTTAACATATAAAAATTCCTTTGGAAGCTTCCTTTATCTCTGTCCCCTCAAGATCTGTGTTGGCAATCATCCCCCAAGCATATGACCCACTGATATACATCAAGGGTCTCATGACTAACTTTTTTTTTTTTTTTTTAAGATTTTATTTATTTATTTGTCAGAGAGAGAGAGAATATGAGCACAGGCAGGCAGAGGCAGAGGGAGAAGCAGGCTCCCTGCCGAGCAAGGAGCCCGATGCGGGACTCAATCCCAGGACGCTGGGATCATGACCTGAGCCGAAGGCAGCCGCTTAACCAACTGAGCCAGCCAGGCGTCCATGACTAATGTTTTATTAGACAGTAATACATGACCTTTTCTCAAAAATAGCCAGCCCCTTCAAGGTCCTGGAAACCTTGTTTCCAAAATTCCTAGAGACTTACATGATCCCTAACCCCCTCCCAACTTGAAAGTAGACAATGAGCCACTCCTCATGACCCCAGTGCAGCTTTCTGCCCATAGGTCCTGTCCCTGAGCTTTAATAAAACCACCTTTTTGCACTGAAGATGTCTCAAGAATTCTTTCTTGACTGTAGGCTTTGAACCCTAATGTCTTTCCTACATTAAAGAATTCTTAAGGCTTTGAACAGGAGTTCTGTGGAGAATAATGTCAGTTTTATTTGATGGATCTTTTATGACCTTTCTTCTTGGTTGGGGAGACACAGAATCCTCTTGGTTTTTGTTGTTGTTTTTGCTATCCCTACCTTCACCGTTTTCTATTTTATGACAGCCATCTAAGGAAATACTAAGGGCTCAAGTCCAGCTCTGGAGTAGTAAAAGCCCTTGAATGTAACTCCCTGGCAAGGCTACTTCTTGGCCTTATGATTTGGGGCAAAAGAAAGCTTTTTGCCTGTCTCTGTCTCACCTGAAATGGTACTAATAGTAGAACCTGTGTCCTGACAGTGTTGTGAGGGGAGGGGAATGAAGTGCTTAGCATGGTGCCTGGCACCCCCTAAGTCTTCAGTACAAGTTAACGCTAATAAGTATGGTCCGTGTGTGTGTGTGTGTGTGTGTGTGTGTGTGTGTGTGTGCAGCCCTGTGATGGAGGATAGGGAGTGTGTGGTCTAGAACAGTAGGGCCAGTAGAATGGAATTGTTAAGAGACTAGAGCAGGGAGAGAGTCAAACAACGTAGTGCTCTCTCTTACTTTCTTTCTTTTTTTTTCATATGGAGACGTTCCAGCCACAAGAAAGAGGAGACACAATGAGTTAGAGGCAGCCCCCAGAGGGTCTGAAATCCTCTCATCTCGCCACTCCAGCTGTTTTCTCCTCCTCTTACCGATAACGATACCAGAGTCGCCTTCTCCAAAGTTGCTGGTTAACGATGACGGGCATATATGCCCTCCCTTTTATGTGGCAGACAGTATAAGGTGGTTTTGCCTCTCTGTTCGTAGTCTTCATCAGGAAGTATCCTAGAAGGGAGATAAAGCAAAGCATACACTAGACTAAAGAGTATTTACTGTGCGTTCAGGGAAAATGTAATTGGTATTACAGAAGAGGTGCCCTGAGCTGTGGGACAGATGAATTTGCTTCCTGGGGAAGAGGTTGGAAACTGGGCTTGGAAGGACCAATAGTGTTTCCATAAGTGGAGATGTAGAAAGAAAGACACTGTTCCCAGGAGAGGAAATTGCACAGAGGAGGACCTGGAGCTGGGAGTAGGGCACATTTAAGGAATGAGGAGCAATCCTGGGTAAAATAGATCTTGCAGTGGGCTGTGGTAAAAGGATAAGTAACAGTCAAAGGTCTTGAGTGCAGTGCCATTGATTTTGGATTTTATTCTGTGTTTGGTCTTTTTACTGGGAAAATAATTCCATAGTGCACCCCATAAGTAAGCACTCTCCTTCCATGACCCGTCAACTGAAGAAAAAGAAAAGTAAAAAGATCCCTGAGGAAAATACGAGTAAGAGGGGGGAAAATTATAGATATTTTAATAAATATTATGGAAAGATGTTATGAATGAGATTACTCTATAAATTTGACAGAGTCCTGGTTTGTTTATAAAAGTCAGCTCTACACCCAACATGGGGCTTGAACTCACAACCCCTAGATCAGGGGTCACATGCTCTGCTCAGTGATGGCCAAGCACCTGGAGTCCTGATTTTAAGGTAACAAATCTCAGTAATGGCTCTAAAGTTTTACAGAGGCAGTCACGTGAGCAGTAGCAGTGTCTGAAATGTTGGCAAGCTGTATCATTCCAGCAAATTCGCCAGAATGTGTATTACTGTGTCAGCAGCCTCTCCTCTCAAATTAAACTTTCCCATCCTCTTAAAAAAAAAAAAAATTTCTCCTGTATCAGAATGAATCACAGTTGTAGTATGCGTGCGGGGCTAAAATTACCTTTGCAATCAGTTCCCAGGCCTTCAGGCATGAACAGATTATCAGCCAGGGGATTGGGAAGAAAGCCCATATTGCTTTTGAACCGGAGTCGGTTGCTGCCGGGTTGCTGTAATTTCGGCTTTGCTACCTGTTGCAAAATACCACATCCAAAGCACCATTTTCCCTTGTAGTTTTGTGTTTTACCAACAGTCCTTCCCTTTCTTATGTTTTAATGACGCATACCAAAACATTCATAGATGAGCACGTAGGATCTAGAATTTCTTTGAGTCATCTAGGAGTGGGGATGTAAGTGAGGCACAGATGAAGTAAGACTGGCCACGTGTTGGTCAGAGTCAGGTGATGAGTTTGTGGAGGGCTATGCCATTCTCTATGTGGGTACATGTTTGAAATACTTGACAGTAAACGGTTTTTAAAAACACCATTTTTCAGGGCGCCTGGGTGGCTCAATAGGTTGAGCCTCTGCCTTCAGCTCAGGTCATGATCTCAGGGTCCTGGGATCGAGCCCCGCATCAGGCTCTCTGCTCGGCGGGGAGCCTGCTTCCTCCTCTTTCTCTCTGCCTGTCTCTCTGCCTACTTGTGATCCCTCTCTGTCAAATAAATAAAATCTTAAAAAAAATAGGGGCGCCTGGGTGGCTCAGTGGGTTAAAGCCTCTGCCTTCAGCTCAGGTCATGATCCCAGGGTCCTGGGATCGAGCCCTGCATCGGGCTGTCTGCTCAGCGGGGAGCCTGCTTCCCCCTCTCTTTCTGCCTGCCTCTCTGCCTGCTTGTGATCTCTATCTGTCAAATAATAACTAAAATCTTTAAAAAAAAAATAAAAAATAAGGCACCATTTTTCATAGCCGTTCCCAGGCTGGTTTTCCTATGACCATTCTAGTCTGAAAGGTGAGCCTGGATTTTGATCTGCATTGCCACATTGTAATGTCACTGGTGAGTGTCCTGATGTGACTAAATTAGATGGTACACAGATGGTTCAAACTCAAGCATGTTGCCCTTTGCTTCTTCCTGGGTTGGAGGGTGGAGCAGTGGGTGACCACGTCTTGGAGCCCCACTGTCTGGCTTTGATACTGTTCCATCTGCTCTGTGACTGGGAGGCCTCTGGCTCTGGGTCCTGCTTCCTACCCTACTGAAGGAGTGAATAACAGTATCTACTTCATGGGGCTGTTGGAAGGATGAAATGAGTAGGTCATAGTAGGTGCTCCATAAAGGCTTGCTGTGATCCCTCCTAGAACATGAACGACTGGATGCCCATTGCCAAGGAGTATGACCCACTTAAAGCAGGCAGCATCGATGGCACCGATGAAGACCCGCACGATCGCGCCGTCTGGAGGGCAATGTTGGCACGATATACCCCCAACAAAGGCGTCACAGGAGACCCCCTCCTCACCCTGTTTGTGGCAAGACTAAACTTGCAGACCAAGGAGGAGAAGTTGAAGGAAGTATTTTCCCGCTATGGGGACATCCGGCGGCTTAGGCTGGTGAGGGACTTGGTCACAGGCTTTTCCAAGGGCTATGCCTTCATTGAATACAAAGAGGAGCGTTCTCTGATCAAAGCTTACCGAGATGCGGATGGCCTGGTTATTGACCAGCATGAGATATTTGTTGACTACGAGCTGGAAAGGACCCTCAAAGGGTGGATCCCTCGGAGACTTGGAGGAGGTCTAGGGGGGAAAAAGGAATCCGGGCAACTGAGGTTTGGGGGGCGTGATCGGCCTTTTCGAAAACCCATTAATTTGCCAATCGTTAAAAATGACCAATACAGAGAGGGGAAAAGGGAAAAGTGGGAGCGATCTCGGTCTCGAGAAAGACACTGGGACTCTCGGACAAGGGACCGAGACCACGACCGTGGCCGGGAGAGGAGATGGCAGGACAGAGAGCCAGCCAGGGTGTGGCCAGAAAGTGACTGGGAGAGAGAGAGGGACAGAGATGACAGAGCCAAGGGGAGGGAGAAGAGGGACCGAAGTAAGTAGAGGCTCACCACCACCACCAGAACCCAGACAAAGACATAGCATAAACAGCAGCACCGAGAGATCTGTGTTGCTTTTATACAGTGTGTATGGCCAGTGCTTGAATAAAACTTGCTGATGGTGATGGAGTCTGGAGTAAGTTTTCTTTCCAATCTGGAACTGCGGTTTAAGTTGAACATGTCGATAGGAAATTTCTCTTCATCTTGTTGTTCCAAGGACCCTTTATTTAATAAACCTGAGAAATAGTTTTGTCCTCACAAGCATCTATACAGAAGGGCATGTGGCAGTGGAGAATTCTCTCTTAATTTGGCAGTAGGGAATTTGTTTTTGTGACTTTTTTTCCTTTCTGTTGGAATTGACCATTGGGGGGGCTTGGCAAAAAGAGGTGATGACTAAAAATCATTTGCATTGCCCTCAGACTCCTGGGAACCCAAATCTGGTCAGAGTACGTTGTATCTTTCCCATCTTTAGGTTTATAGTCTAAAGGCTTACCGAGTTGAAGTAAAGAAGGGATAGAAAAGTGAATTCAGGGAGAATGTCCAGAACTGCATGGCAAAGCCAGTGTGAGCAGCTGGCCCAGCTCAGCAATCAGCTACTCTCGAACAAACGTAACTCCATTCTGGAGGCAAATGCTGACTGCCTCTTTCTTTCCCCTGTTTTGGGCAGGGAGGCTGGCATTTAAAATGAAAAACCCAAGTTGCAAGCCTCTGGGGCTCTGGTTTGTGAAGCTCCAAAGAAGAGAGCGTGATGGTTAAGCATCTGCCTTTGGCTCAGGACACGATCCCAGGGTCTTGGGGTCAGCCCCTATAGGGCTCCTGGCTCAGGAGGGAGCCTGCTTCTGCCTCTACCCCTGCTCATGTTCTCTCTCTCTATCTCTCTGTCTCAAATGGATAGATAAAATAAAAAAAAATAGAATAGATAGATAGATAGAATTTTTAAAAAGTGAGCATGAAACGGAAGAGAAATCAGTGAAAGGCTGCTGATAGATTGGTTCTGATAGGACCAATTGGTTCCAATCCATTGGTGCTGATAGATTGATTTGTTTTCTCCCTCTTGGACATCCAGCCTCCCATCTGTTTGGGGGCTGGATATACTGACCTCAGTTTCTGAGGGCTTTGGAAAGTACCATCCTCTTCACAGGACTTTCACAAAAGTGACAATTAGCATTTTTGTTTTACCAATGGCTGTATCTTCGAAAGCTCAGGTTCTTAAAATTCAAGATGCTTCATGCAAAGTAAAGAACTTTGTATCAAGCCTCAACACATTCACGACTAGGTTTTTGCATTCGGAGTATGAATCTCGTTGTTACGTAGGGAAACTGCTCTATCTTAAAAGTGTTGTTAGGGGGCGCCTGGGTGGCTCCGTGGGTTAAGCCTCTGCCTTCGGCTCAGGTCATGGTCTCAGGGTCCTGGGATCGAGTCCCATAGCTCTCTGCTCAGCAGGAAGGCTTCCCCCTCTCTCTCTGCCTGCTTCTCAGCCTACTTGTGATCTCTCTCTGTCAGATAAATAAAATCTAAAAAAAAGAAAAAAAGTGTTGTTAGCTGTTTGAACAGTTTTCAAAAAATAGACTCCTTTGTAAATTTCCAGTGCAGAATTTTACCATCTCCCACATCTCAAAAAACAGCTGTGCAGGAATACCCTTCTGATTTCACTCAGGTTTCACAAAGCGCTCCCTAATATGACACCAGAAGTGTTTTGTGGGCTAGAGTTGGTAGGTCCTTCAGCTTAAAGAGTGGTCCACCTCAAGGAAGCACGTGTGGTGAGACAGCATCGGAAGAAAGAAATCCACTCACAGAGTTTATGCCGTCCGAGCCAGCAGTTATCAAGCCTGGGTACCAGAACATGGATGGATTAAACAAATATGCACACTCAGACCCCATCCTTGACATTCAGGCTTCATCTTGTATGGGTCCTGATAACTGAACAAAACAAAAAAAATGGTAGAGGCCCCATAGCAGGGACCTTAGCAGTAGCCACATGACAAAGGCATACACCCTATCACTTAGCAAGTAATTCTTCTAGTTTATTCTGCAGACTGACGTACATGTACGAAAGTGTGTAGTGCTGTTTTAGGCAGTAAAAGATCGGAAGGAAGCTCCCTGTCCATCGCTGGGGCATGGGCAAAAGTGAACAAATTATGCATCCACATGGTAGACCAGGGGTCCTTCCATCTTGCACGATTACATCTGGTGCTAGAAGATTCTTTGCTGTGGGGTGCTGTCCCTTGCATCGTAGGGCATTGAGCAGAATCCCTGGAGCCTACACCCTGAATGACAGTAGCAGTTGTGACAACCCAAACACCAAAATCAACTCCAGACATTGTCAAATGTCCCTGGGGGATACTGAGACCCACGTCTTAGTACTGATGTGGAGTTATCTCCAGGGTATTCTAAGAAAAGAAAGGTATGGAATAGCACATATATATAGTTTGCTGCCATTTATGTTTTAAAAAAAAAGAAAAAATATATTTTGTTACATAACCGCATGTATATTTATAAGCTCTTTCAAGAAAGACACTCAAGAAACTGGCAACGCTGGCTACTCCTGGGGAAAGGGCAACTAAAGGTGGCCGGGGGAGGGGGTTCCTTCATTACCTGCTTTTATACTTAGAATCAACGGATAAATCTCATGGCCAATCAGGTTTGAGAACCAGTGTGCAAAAGCCACATTATCCTGTCTGATCGTTATTTTCAGCAGTCTGGAAAGTTCCCATCGACTCTGTAAACCAACCTGATGGCTTCTTAGCAATGTGTAGACTGGACCCGTCCGATGTACTTGTGTTCTGTTAGCAAATGTTACCTCTCTCCGTCGGTCAGCACCTAGCCTGTGCCCTGGGTCCTCTGTGGGTAGGAGACAGTGTATTTGGGCAAAACCCCAGCTCACCAGATGCAGGCTTCTAGCTCTCTGCCACCCCAGCCCCATGAGTCAGCCCGACATGTGGTCCCCAAGCAATCACTTCGCCCACCGCCCTCGCACTGGCGAGCCTCCCTCCTTCCCCCCAAGTCCTGCATCCCCTGGGCTCCTCCACCCCATTCCAAATCTGCTCTGGCACACTTGTCTTCCTTATAGGAGACCAGTGTTTGATACTTGGAAGGCTAAAAGGAAGAAAGAAGCCAAGGCGAAAAAAATACAAATGCGAAATGAGAAAGGTTGCAATGTCTCATCCTTAGCAACTTCGTTTGGTTAGTACTGCAGAACCCAGCTGATTCCAAGGTACTCGCTACATGCTCTAGGCTGTGTCAGTAACAAGGTGCGAAAAGAGAACCCCCGGCTCTCTCTTGCGAGTCATCTCCAGTTTCTGGGCGGGACGGTTGTCCCTATTTTCTGTTGCTTCGCATCTAAGTGGGGCCAGCTGGCCTGGTGACTTCAGAGGCCCCGCTTATCTGACGGCCGCATCCTATCGATTCTGCTACCGCCGTGACCACTACGTGAACGATCTAATGAGAAGCTGCCGCTTCCCCTGCCTCCCACTCGAGCATGCCGCGTGTCAATAAAACCTCTACACACAGAATTTCATACAAAGCAAGTCAAACAGCATGTGCATGTGATGTATTTGGCTCAAAGAAGCTTGTGTTACTGAAGTTAATGCAAAAGTCTGGCCTCCGCTCATGGTGTTATTAAATATATTTCCTAAGGGATCAGTCATCTAATATAAACGGTGAGAGCCCTGGGTATCAATAAACATGTCTTTCGAGTTTGGCATCAGTTTTTCAGTGTGCTTCCTCAAAGCAGACAGTCTGTTTGAGGGCCCAGTTCTGAGGGTGCTTCTGAACCCAGAGGTGCGCAAGGGCGAGACATCTGGGGCTGGTTGGCGGGGGACAGTTCCGGTCCGAGGTCACGGGGGGGAAGTGGGGGCTGTGGTCACAGGTGCTGCAGGGCTTCCTGTCCTTGCTCCGTGTAACCGTCATCGCGGTGGGAGTTGGCCCACTGGCCAAAGGACTCCTGGATGTGCACGTTCCTCTGCGTGTTGGCCAGGCGCTTCTTGTCACGAGAGAAGAAGCTAAACCTTTTGGGAAGAGAAAGAACAAAATGAGAGCCGGGCCTTGGCTGTGCACCGTATTGAGTTTTTGCCATGCCAGGACATAGAGCAGCAAATGTGGAAGGAAGCAAATCAATTCAAGGTGGGAAAGACAAAGTGGGGGCGCGGGTCAAAGTTATTTGAGAAAGCAGCAGGGTGATTCTGCCTGTAACTGTCCCCGAACCCGGGAGGTGATACAGTGTGAATGCGGCATGCACCTAGGTGACGTGTGATGTGTCTCCTCTCTTACTTAAGCACTGCTGACGGCCTCTTCCCGTTACCGGTGGAAGTAAACAACGACTAGAAACAGACATCTGGAGTTTCTTTACCCTAATGATGCGGAGAAGGCAGTAACTGAAAGCCACATAGAGTTTAAGAGGATTCTGACATAAAGAGACGAATGTTTTTAATTTAAGTTGTTATGTAACATGACTCAGGAAAGTACATATGCAGCTCACCGAAGCCCGGATTTCGTGGATATTACTGCTAGAGAGGAGTTGGAAGTAGGTATTTTAGAAAAATGAGACAACTGAAAAATAAATGAGAGTACAGTGTTCTGTCATTGGATCAACACTAAATATTGTATGCGAATGAAACTGGAGAGAAAACAATTTACAGCGTCAAAAACTGATTTAAGGGCAAAAGCCTTCAGAACTTAGCACCATAATTTGCTACATGGCAGCAGCTGATGTAGACAAAGAGGGCTTTTTAAAACAGCTCTGATTCCTGGGGCACCTGAGTGGCTCAGGTCATGATCTCAGAATTGGGAGATCAAGCCCTGTGTTGGGCTCTGCTGGGCATAGAGCCTGCTTAAGATTCTGTCTCTCCCTCTCCTTCTGCCCACCCGCCCCCACGCTCTCTAAAAACACCCAAAAAACAAAAACAAAAAAACTGAAAACAAAACCAGCTATGACAACTGCTCATTGATCAAAGTGAACCATCTGATGCCTCAAAGATGAAAGAAGAAATCCCAGGAATAAAGCTTATAAACTGGCCCATTAAAAAAACTTTTTTTTTTTTCTTTCTAATTTTTACTTTAGGCTCCATACCCAATGTGGGGCTTGAACTCACAAGGCCTGAGATTAAGAGTCACATGCTCAGGGCACCTGGGAGGCTCAGTTAAGTGTCTGATTCTTGATTTGGTTTAGGTCATGATCTCAAGATCTTGAGAGATTCTCTCTCCCTCTGCCTGCCCCCTCCCCACTGCCTTGCAGGCACTCCCTCTTAAAAAAAAAAAAAAAAAAAAGTCACACGCTGTATGGACTCAGCCAGGCAGGACCCCTAAACCGGCCCACTTATTTTTTGAGAGAAAGAAAGAGAGAGAGAGAATCTTAAGCAGACCCCATGCCCAGCGTGGAACCCAATGTTGGGGCGCTCAGTCCCACAACCCTGAGATCATGACCTGAGCTGAGATCCACAGTCGGGACATTCAGCCGATGGAGCCACCCAGGCACCCCAACACTGGCCCATTTCAAACAAGGCTGGCTTTGGCTCCACCTCCACGAAGACCAGGACCAAACCTGAGGTAGCCCACCTTGAATTTCTGCTACTTTTGAATTTTGGTTTCTGACCTTGGTAGGAGAGATAATAGCTATGTCATGTTTCCCGGGGGCCGGAAGGAACAGGGATGCACGGCTGAGAAACTAAAGCTTCCGATCAACTCTTTAGTTCTCTCTGCTCACCTATTAGCCGTTTTTGTTTTTTTTTTTAATTAATTTTTTATTTTTTTATAAACATATTGGTTTTTTTTTTAAGATTTTACTTATTGACAGACAGAGATCACAAGTAGGCAGAGAGGCAGGCAGAGAGAGGAGGAAACAGGCTCCCTGCTGAGCAGAGAGCCCGATGTGGGGCTCGATCCCAGGACCCTGAGATCATGACCTGAGCCGAAGGCAGAGGCTTTAACCCATGAGCCACCCAGCCGCCCCCCTTTTTTTTCTTTTAAGTGTTGTGGCCCATCCAGTTCAGTTTTGGGTGAAAATGATTTTACTCTTCTGTGGTTACTGGACCCTACGATCACCTCCTACCAGGAAAAAAGTGGTCTTTCTTCGAAAGCTGGGGCCAGCCCACGATATCTGGAGAAATTCTCCCTCCCGGCTCAAGTGTCTTTTCTCTATAGCAGACATGTACACTGATGAGTGAAGGCACAATGGTCCTCCTG
The DNA here is from genome assembly GCA_003697995.1 of Taxidea taxus jeffersonii. Classification (NCBI taxonomy): domain Eukaryota; kingdom Metazoa; phylum Chordata; class Mammalia; order Carnivora; family Mustelidae; genus Taxidea; species Taxidea taxus. Next base: position 72,923 of record ML102932.1, read on the forward strand.
GGTTACTTGCGAGCTCCTTCCATGGTGTCATCAGGGCAGTCAGCAAGCCCAAAACACAGCGGCAACACATAACTGTTACTTTTCTCCTCTACCTGAGTCAAGCAAGAAAGCCACATGCCACTCCCTGTCCAAGGGGACACAGAGAGAAACAAAGCATTGGTCCCCTCCTCTGCTCTTCCTCTTTTAAGGACAGCCACATGGCTTTCTGACAGTGGCTTGGCAAACAAAAGCAGTTTAGAAAGCTAGGGCGTGAAGGTCAGAAACACAGCGTTAGTGTCACTCGGGGGGCGGGGGTCACAGTGGGTGTTGACTACTGACCCGTCACTTAAAGGACCTTCTTTACTGCATCATGGACAAGGTGGTTTTTAGAATGGAAACAGAAAGAAAAAAAAAGACAAAAAGAAGTATCGGTGACGGGGCCAAGAACACCACGGCTTTGCTCGTGCAGGTCGAGAGCCTCATGAGGGCACATCTGAAATCACACTCGACACCCACTTCAGATGGGAACACGCAGGTGGCGGCCATGCAGCTAAAGTGGCCAAGGAAGGCAGGCCAGCCACAGCATACATCCCAAGGGCACAGCTCCAAACAAACCCACAAAACCCCAGTGCCTACAAGGGAAACAAGTCTTCGGATGGGCTGCAGGGTGGGGTCGTCTAAGATCAGTCCAGCTGCTACCATGGGCATTACGGCTGTAAAGATCCTGGTTTGACAAGCACAGATAGACACAGAGAAGATAAAAACAGGGAGGCATGAAAAATAAACACATCGCACACGCAGACCAGCCGAAGGGTTTGCTTACGGGAGATGTCACGGATGGAACCGTGTCCCCCTCCCCAAACTCACGGTGCAGTCCTAACCCCCAGCAGCTCAGAAAGCGACTCTTTGGAGACAGGATCCTTGTAGAGGTGGCCTGTTAAGACAGTTATACTGGAGAAGAGTGGATCTTTTTAAAAGGGGGAAATCTGGACAGAGCTGCACCCCCAGGAGGACCACAAGGTGAAGGTGAAGGCCGGGGTCCAGGCGATGCTTCTGCATGCCGGCGAACGCCAAAGATGGCCAGCAAGCCCCTGAAGCTGGGGGAGGCACGAACCGTTCTCCCTCGCAGGTCTCACAAGCAACTGCCCCTGGCGACACCTGGGTCTGGGGCTCCTCGCCTCCAGAGGTACGAGACAAAGCATTTTGGCTTGTGGAAGGCTCCCCGCTTGTGGGACTACCTCGGGGCGACTACCGCGGCCCCGAGGGAAGACAGGGTGGCCCTCGGGGCTGAGAAGCAGGCCTGGGGTCTGGAAGGAGGGGGTCAACCCCACTGTGGGTTAGCGGTGACACCCGCGGTGCCTTCCAGCACATGTTCCGGAACTGCCACATGCTGCAGGCTGCAGGTCCCCGAAGAAGGCAGCCCGGGGGCGTCCAGGAGAGAAGATGAGGCGGCCCGGTTGGGCTGGGCAGGAGAACTGAGGCAGAGAGCCTGCAGAAGCCACCCCCCTGCGGAAGTCAGAGCTGACAGTGACTGTGAAGACGCTCCAGTCAACCCACCAGATTTTGAACAACTTTTTTTTTTTTTTTTAAGATGCTAGGAAGAGAGAGGAATGACGGTCTCAGATGAGGCTGCGGATTATGTGTTTGGATTTACCGCCGACACACTTCGCAGAGTAGCTGGGAGTTGGCCTCTTGGCAGAACCCACACGGACATCTTCTCATGGTGACGAGAAGAGGGGATACCTTTTGTCAAACGAGTGGGCCCAATCCCCCGAGGCCAGGCTGTCAGGGGCTCCGAGCCACACGGTTCTGCACCGACCTCTGCCAGGACTCCTCTTAGCCTAGCCCCCAGAGACACAGTCACCGTGCAGTATGGCCCCAGACCCGGGGTGACCGGTTTGCCTGCCTTCATCTGGGGTCTCATCAGGGGTCAGGCCGGTGCCCAGGGCCTTGGGACACCTGGAGGGTTCTGGCCGAGTGACTGTCTGTTGCTGGACGCACGGCCCCCTTCCTTCCCTACTCCAGCTGCCTCCCTGCAGCTACCCCGTCCTCTAGAGGGACAGCCCCTGCCACGAAAAAAGGCTGACTTGTTTCCGTTGAACGTTTATGTCCTGGATATGGTGTAGCTGGTTTTACCTACTCCCTCCCCACTGACGATTTCTAGAAAACTCAATCCAAATGAAGTTGCGACAGTGGCATTTCAGGCGGTGCAACGGGCGCCTATGAGGAAGCTATTTCTGGGCTGAAGCGAGGAGGGCGGTGGGTAGGAGGACAGGGACAGAATGCACTGTTGCCACGACTGTCTGAGGCTTCGGGGCCGCCTACTCTGAAGGCCACCCTTGCTGGCGTATGTGACCAGCTGTTCTGCTCCATAGCTTCCGTGGCTGTCCCTGTGTCCCCGCTGCCTGCCTCCCGGCTCTGCAGAAGCTGGTGTGTGTGTGTGTGTGTGTGTGTGAGCAGGATTGTGGCCGAGAGACGCAGGCCACACAAAGGGGGCGCGGGTGCCTGGTGGCCACCGGGGACAATGCTGGAGTCACTCTGCGCTCCCTCGTGACCTTCCCAGGCGGTGCCAACCTGGACTCTCCGGCCAGCAGCTGCTGGGTCACAAGCTATTCTTGGACCGTCTTCTGGGTATGGTTTTGGCTGGCGGCAGGAGTGGCTGTTTCCCTTCACCAGTTCAGCCCAGAAACGTAGACACTGACGTCCCTGGCTCGTGGTGCACTTGTGAGATAAGGGAACTGGGCAGTCCGCCCGCAGCTGGTGACTTGGCGTGGGGCGAGGAAATGGGGGTGGGGCGGGGCAGAAGCGGAAGGCATGGGTTCAAATCCCGAACGTTGACCCTTCTCAATGGTCTGATCTAAAGGACCGCAGTGGGCTTCTCCAGGCCCATGATGCATCTGAGAAATGGGGCTAATCATCCCAGCTCTGAGCTTCTGACGGGCTGGAAGATAACCTTAGTTCAGGTGGTTTGAGCCGATGAAGCCCCTTCAAACCTCCATGGTAGTTATTGCTCACTTGGTGGTGGACGGGGGAAACTGGTCAAGGGTGGGAAAGCAGCCATGACCCCTGCTAGAGAGGCCGTGTGACTAACATTCCACAAAAGCAAGGCTGAAGGGACAAGCAGACCCCAAGGGGTGCCAGAGGTGTGAGGGATGAAAGGGGAGGGAGGCATGGGACCGTCTGGAGAACCACTATGCCCTGTCCCCACCCCCCAGGGAAGATTCGTCCCTGCCCCTGGCTCTGGGCTCCTGGGCCGCACTGATGCGGCTCCCAGTCAGCAGCCGAGGTAGACAAAGGCAACCAGTGTCCTAGCCTGGGCTGGTCAAAAGCCTTTTGTGGCAGCCTGATCTTCCAGTCATCCTCTAGAAGCTGGGGTGGCCACGGGACTGGCCACCTGCACCCTCCAGATGGGGGGATCCTGCTCTCTCTCCCTCTCTGTCTGTTTCTCTCTCCCTGTCTCCGACGCCAGCTGCTTCTCCTGCCAGGCTCAGAGCCCCAGTCTTGCGAGCAGACAGAGGCCACACTAGAGAGAAGGGCCGAGCATCCTTTGTGGGACAATCCAGAAAGGAGGATTTGACACCACAGCCTCTTCAGGTGTGGGTGGAGAAACCAGTGGGAAGAAGATTGTTGGCCAATTCTGAGCACTTTGCTCTGGCTTTTACCCAGCTTGGGATTTGCAGAAGCCAACTCTTAACTGCCTTTCTGCAAGGAAAGGGGGCTGGAGCAGAAAACCACAAAATCAGGACAGCCCGGCTTTGGAAGGCAGGCTTAGAAACGCGTATGTCTTAGAAGCTCAGTCCTGGCAGTGGTGCGTCCAGCACATGTGAAGACGCTATAAAGACCAAAGAAAGTAGAAGCCTGAGGTGATGTCTGCCATGTTACCACCTTCAGGGACAGCATCCACGAACACAGCCCACCTATAGGAAAACCAAGCCAGAGACGGAGGGAACTAGGAAGAGGTCTGATGACAAGGCCTGGATCCAGCTGAGCCTGAAGCCAGTCTGACCTGGGAATTTTGGGTTCCTTAGGCAACAGTTTTTCTTGAGTTACTCTGAGTTTAATTTCAACTGCCAATTTTAGATTATTAACTAATATGTGGCCAAACAGTGTTGGGATTCAGAGGAAGCCCTTCTGGTTCCAAGCTTCACTCCTAGTAAGTGCCAACCCCTAACCAGAAGTGGGGACTCCACGTAGAGATGGAAGGCCAAGCAAACAAGCAACTGTCGCTGGCAAGAGAGGCTGGGGAAGGAGCCACGCGTTCCTGGGCGCACTCTAGAGGGCAGCTACCCCTTCCCAAGAGGAGAGGCTCAGGCAGTCACAAGGCTGCACACATTCTCCATTGCCCTTCCCGTCCCCCACTGCTGAGCATCAGGTCACTTCACAGGGTCAGAGCTAGCCAAGAACTTCTCAATGTAATTGGTTTGTAAAGGCTGAGGCACCCAAGTAACATCCCAGTTGCTCTCCCCACACACTCCTGGTGGCCTTCCAACCCACGCCACGCGCTTCCACAAAGCTTCTGCCAGAGTTTGGGAGAAAGAGAGGCTCTTCTGTAATAAGGCGTGGGTGCAGCTGGAAGGCCAAGAGCCAGGAAGACCCCTTGGGGGAGATAACAAAGCCACAAGACAACAGCGTCAGTGTGTGTAGCCGGCAGTCTGAAATGTGGGCTCTGGGGCCAGGCTGCCTAGGTTTGACCCCGGGCTCTGCCTCTTAATAGCTAAATGTCTTAGGGAGCTGCCTCAGTTTCCTTAATTATGAAATGGGGATGACAGGGCCTCTACCTCCCAGGAGTATCGCGGGGGAACTTGAGGAGCTCACCGATCTGCAGGAATGGTACCTGGCCCATAGCAGGCTCTGAGTAGACACTAGCTGCCCACACCAGAGGTTTTCACCCTTTATCTGAAGGGCTGCAGGGGTCAGCGCACCAGAAACTGTATGCGCAGCTGTACGTGAGGCTCTTCTCCCTCCCCAGGGAGAGGGTCCACAAACTCCGAATCTCATGGGGGTCTTTGAGAACCACTCAAGTAGCTTCAAGTCTTGTTGAAGGCAATTCTGAGTTCTTTCTTTCTTGTGTGTTCCCCACAGCAACCAGTGCCTGACTCTGCATGCATTATGTAGGAATAAATACTTCCTTATGGAAAGGTGGGGGGGGTCATCACAGAAAGGCACAGATGGGGTGGACCAGGGGCCATTCCAGACCTTTGCCGGCTGGGGTTGCAGGCCCTTCGGGTGTGTGAATCTCCCCGACCAGCCTTATTTGCTGCCCAGAGACACACCCCACCTGATACACTCAAGCCCTGAGCCTGAGCCTCAGCCCCAGGCCCCACCCCCTTGCCACCCTCTCAACCTTAACCAAACCTCTCTGCCTGGGACCCCCCAGCTGGAACGTAGTGTTCAGGCGCAGAGATGAACTCAAAGTCAAGGACTAAGGCCCCACGTGCTCTGGGGTTAAGCCTGTCTCAGCAGGAGGGGGTCAGTGACAAGCCTGGCCCTGGAGCAGGTGCCCAGAAGTGAGAGAGCCCGCGTGAACCACCAGGTCAGCTGTGCTTGAGCAGCCCCGCACTCTCGAAGTGTATCACTTACAGTCGCTTGATCCCAGACTCTGGCTGGGGGGATATTCTCGGGTGGACGACCGCTGGAGGTTGGGGTATTCGATGTTCCTCTTCTATTTCTTCACTGGAAGGAGTCGAGAGTGTGAGATAAGAGAGTCAAAAATTCTGTGAGAGCTGGAATATTCCAGCAGGGTATTGTCTGATGGTTTGGGTGGGGTTATACTGGGAATAGGGGGGACCCAGGAAGATGGCAAAAGTGGCCTGTACCCCAACAGTCTCTTTGCCTGGGGGGCTGGCCTCTTAGCAATGGGCACAGCCAGCTAAGAGAAGGGGTCAGCCCTGGAGGCAGTGGACATGGGTGCCTGTGGTCTCTTTGGCCCAGTTGGTCAAATGTGAAGAATTTCAGGAAAGGAACCCACATCTCAAAAAGGCAATTTTCAGTTTCCTTTGAGGAATCTAGCCACACAGAACTATTTCCTCTCTCCTTTCTTTGCCAAATGCTATCTCCATACCTTGTGGTTTCTTCCATCTGGAATATGGCACCTACTCCTGAATATCTCCCATACCTGAACCTTTAGAGAAAGCCCAGTTCAAAGGCCACCCCCTACATGAAGCCTTCCTGATTTCCACCCCACCCCTGAGAAATGATCTTTCCCTTTGAATAGCCAGCGCACATAGTATCAATAAAATGTTCTCATGTGCCAGGCATAGAGGGGATTTTCCATAAAAATATGTGGCACTGTATTTTCTGTGCCTCTCTTATTTTCCCTACTGGATCAGGGGCCACATCTGGTGCATCTATCCTCCCTTCTGGCTTTCCATTCGAGAAGTATTTGTTGCTTAACCACTCCACGCTAAGCCCCATTCTAAAACTTGGAAACCTGGCCATGAACAAGACAAATATGATTTCTGGTCTCCTGTTGTCATAGTCTGTTATGGAAACAGACAATAAAACAAGCCCATAGGATCAAAGTAAGATGGTGAAGGGCCATGAAAAAAGTAAAGCCAAGGGAAGTGACAGTGACTAAAACAGGGCACCCCTGTGCATGAGTGGTAATGGGGAGGGAAAGCTCTCTGAGGAGGTGACCTCTGACCTGAACCCTGATGACCAGTGAGTCAGCCATGGGAAGAGCCAAGGGGAACATATTCCCAGCAGCAGGACCAGCATATGCAAAGGTCCTGAGGTAGAAACAAGCGGGGACTTTTTTTTTGTTTGCTTGTTTTCTGTTTTTTTTTTTTTTTAGGTGGGGACTGTTTTAAGAAACCCATGGAAGGGCAGTGTGTATGAGGCTGAACAAGCATGTGGTGGGCACACCCGAGGAACTGGATTTTAACTTTTATTTTAGCTCACTGAAATGTGAGCAGCCACACAGCTAGTGGCTACCACACCATACCAGACAGTGCAGCTCTGATAAATGCAAGTTCACTGGCCGTGGGCTGAATAAACAAATGCTTAGGCCATACAGCTCTACCATCTCTGATCTGCAATTCTAAAATCCAAAAAGCTCTAAAAATGAAAATTCATCTTTTGGTCCTTCATTTGGTGGCAGAATGTGACATGAGCCCTCATGAGCCTGATTATCATGGTTGTTTATCCCATTTGGTATGCACATTTGCATCTTCCTCTGTGAAAACGTTATTAACGTGTGTGATTTTGGGGAGCTGCCCCAGATGCTGGTGGTGTAAGTTACATATACATAGTCTGCGGACTGTTCCTTTCTAACAGCTGGGAAGTTCTGAATTATAAAATGCACCCGGGCCCCAGAGTCTCAGAAAGGGCTTGTGAGCGTGGGTTTAAGTCCTTCAGAACAGATGGGGTCCCCAGAATGGAGACAGGGGCAATCCTTGTCTTTCCAAGACCTCCTGCAGCCCCAAAAAAGCAGTCCGCCAGAGGGACGCTCACCTCTTGTAGTATGCCAGCTCCTCCTGCAAAAGAAACACTTTGGACTTGAGTTCATTCCTCTCGTGGAGCACGTCCCGCAGCTCCTGCAGCGTGAACCGGGGGCGGTTGGGGTCCTTGAGGTCCATGGCCACCTTTTCCGCCTCCGAGACGCACTCCTCCCCACCAGGCTCTGTCTGGAGGAAGCAGAGATGCCGCTAATGAATTCCTGGCGGCCGCCCGCAGCTCCCACTCCACATCCTGCCAGAGCCCGAATTTCCCACCCTCCCGGGGCCTTTGCAGCTATTTTAGGAACTTGCGGGCGGCCTGTGCTCACGTTCAGTGCAGTCAGCATCCCTCTGGAGATGAAAGCCGGCGGCCACCTGTTCATTGTTCGCCTTCTCAATAGCTAGACCTGCCGTCCTGGCGCCTCCCCACCTGACTCAGGGTCTTATTACAAATAACATTAGAAGGAGTCCAAGGAGAAGAAACAGCACGACTCCAATGCTGCCACCCTCCCTCATCAATCTGCTTTCCTTTTCCCACATCCTCTCCTCACATTCTTACTAAGACCATTGCTAATAAGACCACTGCTAATTTGGCCAAAATTGTTAGACTCAGAGCTTGTGCACAATTTTCTCTTCTTTTTCCATCGGGCATTAAGTCATATATGTTTCCCATGTGTTACTGGCCTGGTCAGGCCCTCAGCCTCCCCTGCTGTGCCCTGGATGGAGGTCAGTGGAAGACCGGAGCGGGAGGGGCAGGGGAGATGGATCCTACCATGCTAAGTTACCTGCCTCAGGCCAGATCCAAACCCTGTCCTCCCTCTCTTTCTCACAGCAAGGGTTTTTGCTTCGGAAACAAAACTGTGGTAATATACACTTAACAGAGAACCGACCATTTAAAAATATACAATTCCGTGGCGTTCAGTGCATTCACAACGGTGTGCAATCACCACCTCTGTCTAGTTCTGGAACATCTTCATCCCCCCTTGAGGAAACTCCATACCCATTAACAGCCATTCCCTCATTCCCCACCAGCCCCTGGTGACCACCATCTGCCTTCTGTCTCTACGGAACTGTCTTTTCCAGACATTTCAAACAAATGGAATGGTACGCCATGTCTCCTTTTATGCCTGGCTTCTTTCGGTTTCCGTGTTTTCACGGTTCATCACGGTTCCTTTCGATGGCTGACTACTAGTCCCACGTATGGATACGCCACGTTCTGTTCATCCTTTGTCCTCCGATGGGCATTTGGGCCGTTTCCACCATTTGGCTAGTGTGAATGGTGCTGCCACGAACACCTGTTCCCAGTTCCTCCGGGTGGGTTCCCGGGGGTGGAGCTGCTGGGTCACGTGGTCACTGTATGTGTCACTCTGAGGCACCGCCAAACTGCCTCCCGCTGCGGCTGCCCCACCTGTCACTCTGCCGGAGGCACAGGAGGGCTCCACCTTCTCCACATCCTCGCCACCACTTGTGTTTTATTTTCCATTTTTGGAAAGCAAGGAAGTTTTTGCAAGCTGCCCCCAAGTCAGCTGGCCAGATCTGTAGGTGGCCCATATCCCCCCTACGCTCCCAACACCCTTGGACCGCCAGTATCCCATCATCCACCAGAAGGAGTGGACACAAGTTCAGGACAACAACAAGGAGAAATGGGCTTGAAATAGAGACCTTCTGTGGTGCCTGGGGGGCTCTGTCGGTTAAGCATCTGCCTTCGGCTCAGGTCATGGTCCCAGGGTCCTGGGATTGAGCCCTGCATGGGGCTCCTTGCTCGGCAGGGAGCCTGCTCCTCCCTCTCCCTCTGCCCCTCCCCCGGCTTGTGCTCTCTCTCTCTCTCTCTCTAATAAATAAATAAAATCTTAAAGAAAGAAAGAAATAGAGACCTTCCTCTTCCCAAACCCTCAGAGCAGCACAGGGAGAAAAGCACTCTGACCCAGATGGTGACACAGGGCCAGGCTGTTGAAGGACCCAGGAAGGCAGAGCCGAGATGCCTGTGTCCTGGAAGAGTCAGGACAGGATGTTCTGGGAAAGGACACTTGAAAGGAGACACCACCCTCCAGGGCAGGTCAAGTGACAGAAGAGTCACCCAGCAGGCACAGGCTGGGGGAGGGGGTCTGACCAGGAGTCACACGGAGCAGCAGGCAGCAGGGGAGGCGTGTGGCTGCAGCAGAAAATGGGACACCGGAGAGAAGCCCCCCTGCCCCAAGCCATCTCTGAGCAGGGGAGCGGGGCCTCCTCCCACCCGAGAAGTAGGGGAGGAAATGTTGGATGATTTAACTTCCCAAGAAGCTACTGTAGACATCTGCTGATGCCACACCTTCAGCATCCGTCTCCTACAGGGCCACACGGCTGGACGGGGTCCTCTACCCAACATCGCGCATGGCAAGCGGCTGGTATACAGCTGGCACTCACTAGCACCAGTTCCCTTTTCTTCCCCTACCCAGGTGAACTGCAGAGCATCCCTGAAGGTCTATAATAAATATTCAATAGGTAAACGGCCGTCTCAATAAGTATCAGGTGTCTCGATAAACATTCAACATTCACTGCGCATCAACCCTGCGCCTCCTGGGCTCCAAGCTGGTGAGATGAATCAGGTGGAAGTGGAGGGAAGAGACACACAGAGGGAAACTACAGGGTCGTGTGGTAAGAGAGGAGCAAGGACATCAAACTCTAGCTGGGAAGGATCACAGAAGATGTTACTGCAGATCTGGTCTCTGTGCTTGGGGTCTTGACGAATGCATAGGAGTTCACCAGGAAGTCTGGGGCCCTCCCTAACTCCTCCCCCCAGTGTCTTGTTTGGCCTTCACTGTGTTCTAAAACTCTTTGGAATTAGTTCCCAATAGTTTTATATTGGGAGATTTCACACTCAAGTTTGGGTCTTCGGCCTCCTTTTGGAAAGAATATTGGAAGATTGGGTCACACTGGATCCACATGCTAACACTGGGCCGGTCCTATGTGGCAGCTGTTACCTTTTACGTGTTTCTTCCATGTCTACTCAGCCCCTACCCCCTTCTCCTTCCATGTCTGGACCCCACAGGCACAGGCAGCCCGGGCTGTGGACCCAAATCTCAGGCTCACACACTCCCTCCGTACACAGCAGGTTCCTGCTCACCCCCACGGGTTGTGAGCACGCAAGACACCAAAGGTCTTCCTTAGGCCTGAGGTCTTTTTCTCTGGAGGAGGGATGGACGGTTCTTTCATCAGGGTAGCAATCCGATGCCCTAGGGCTTGGGAGATTCCCAGACAGGTTTGCAAAGTCCTGACTTCCGGGACCATTGCCTGGAAATCCAGAAGAGGGAAGCTTGGGGCTCCAGCTTTTCTGGAAGCCAGCAGGCATTAATGCAGTGCGCTTGGATGGGGCTGCCCTGGGAGACAGACTGAAAAAGCTCTTTCCAGCATGGAAATCTGGCCCATCGGCAGTGGGTCTTCTAGGCTTACTCCACGAGGGAACTCGGAGGTGGCTGGGGTTATCAAGGATTGTCTGCTGGTCCCTGGAGACACTTTGGGCACAGAGGGAGATGACCTGAGGTCCCAGGTGCTCCCCAGGGAGGTCCAAGAGGCCCGCTGACAGGTTGGCGGGACCAGAGTGGCCGAAGGGAGGCAACATCCTCCACCAGGCCCTGTGTCCTGAGACCTGGCCTCCTGAGCCCACACCCCCTCGGCCTGGGCACAGCACGGCCACATGTTCCCACAGCCCCTTGAACGTACTTCTGAACAGCCCCTGGCCCAGCAAAGGGGAGTGACTGTGTCCTGGCCACCCCCGGTAACTCTTAGGCCCACCATGCACACATTCAGCCAAAAAACCCGGCCTCACATGCCGGCCATCAGGGCCTGTCTTATTTACAGCAACAGACACACACTTATTAAGATACCAGAATTTGGGGGCGCCTGGGTGGCTCAGTGGGTTAAAGCCTCTGCCTTCGGCTCACATCATGATCCCAGGTTCCTGGGATCGAGCCCTGCATCGGGCTCTCTGCTCCGAGGAAAGCCTGCTTCCTCCTCTCTCTCTCTCTGCCTGCCTCTCTGCCTACTTGTGATCTCTGTCAAATAAATAAATAAAATATTAAAAAAAAAAAAGATACCAGAATTTCTAAGGCAGAGAGGTCAAGTAGGTAGCTATTAGTGTTAGTTTCCTTACTGATTTTGTATGAAGTCCTTTAAACAGAGAGCCCACCATATCATTTTCTTAGGGGTTTCTATGCCTACCTGTGAAAGGCAGGAAGCTTCCGGTGAAAACATGAGGAGGGAGATGAGTGAGAAAACACAATGAGTGAAGAAGGCATTCAAGGACCACATGTCGCACGACTCCGTTTCCCTAAAATGTCCACAATAGGTATATCCGTAGAGACAGAAAAATAGATTTCGTGGTGGCCAGGGGCTGAGGGAGGCAGAGATGGGGAGTGGGTCTTCATGGGTATGGTGTTTCTTTTTGGGGTGATGGAAATGTTCTAGATGCTGGTGTTGATTATATGACAGAGTGAATATACTAAAACCTGTCACGTTGTATACATTAAGTAGTTAAGTTATATCTTAATAACTATGTTATAAAGATACATCAGAAGCTTTGTTTACTGGACGTCACAGTGAAAGGACAGTGACATAGCTCAGAAAGGATCGCATGAATTGGAGTAATCAAGGCATGGTGAGAATGGACTCCTCCCCAGTTCCGGATCCCTCCATAGCTCCCATCTCCTCTTACCAATCTCGTGCCAGAAGGAGCCCACCACCCCAGCTGCACCTGCTCATTCTCCAGTCTGGCTCGTGTCCTTCCTCCTGTCTGGAGTGGCTTACCCCACCGTCCACCCCAGACCTCCTACCCATCCCATAAGACTCGTCTCAATGATTTGAAAGCCTGCCCCGTTCTCGCTTCTCACCGGGAATTCACTGTGTGCCCTCCTCTGATCCCAGGCCCTCTATCCCAGCCACACTATTTGATCTACTGAACCAAGTCAAGCTTATTCCCCTCACCTGTCTGATAGGAAGCTGAGCACCAAAGTGATGCATGAACCCCAGGTCACACAGCAGCACGTGGAAAGCCACCGCACCCTGCGGCTTCCCTATGTGAGTGACAAGCATCTTGAACTCCACCCAGCTCCGAGGGAGGGAGTCCAACCCAGCAAAGGTGTCCTGAGTTTGGGAACAGACTCTGCAAAGCAGCTCAGGGGGTTAGTAATAACTCCTACCTGACATTACTCTGTTTCTGTCCCACCCCCCTGGTGCCAACAAGAGAAACTGAAACGGACAGGCAGGTGGGCCAAGGAGGTGTGACACATCCCTGTCCTCGCTGCTAAAGAGATCTGCAGCAGGACTGGGAGTCTTGTGGCTGGGGCGGCGTCCTTAGGACCTGGGTTTGGACTGAGCCCTACCCGTCTGGGAGGAGAAAGGCCTGAGCCCTCGTGGGGCACCGGAGGCCAGAAGGGGTACACCAAGGGAGGAGGGGGTGACAGCGCCAAGCTTCACCTAGTGGCTGTTTTTGGCATCTGTCTCATTCCCTTCATCCCTCTGCCACAGATTTGGTCCAGCCCTCACCTTTCCTGCCTGGATTATTGCAAGGGGCTCCCACAGCCATGTTCTGCCATCAGCTCCCTCCTTGTTCAAACTGTCCTCCATAAACCCAGAGCTGATGCCATTACTCCCCTGCTGAAGCCTGTGAGGGATCCACACTCCCCACTGCTCAGAGCTCTGTGTGTAGCATTCCTGGCACGGAAGACGACAGGTGCTGTCTCTGTCTGCCCTGCATCTGTTTCTGTACTTCTTAGGGCTGAGTCCTGGCAGTTGCCCTCTGGAGAAACTCCCCTGGCCCCACTTCAGTGCATGCGGCACGGACGGGCACCACGTGAGGTAGCCATGGGACTTGGGAATGGATACCATGCATATTTTAAACTTTGGGCCACAGTGACTGGTTCTGTGACGGGATGAGGAGAGGTTGCCTGAGACTTGCTGGCAATTTGAGAAAGAGGCAACTTCTTTTCACTGGGATTGCAAAGCTGACAGAGTCCCAGGGGCCACTATATGGAACAGCCCACCTGAGAACACCACCAACATAGAGCAAAGCAAAGCTGAGACATCTGAGAGCATCATTTGTGCACCTGGAACCAGCTATACCTGAAGCCAACAGTAACACAAAGCCTTTAGCTATACAACCCAAAACTATCTTTTTAAAATCCTTAAATCCTTTTAATTTAGGCTTCTGTCACTTTGGGCCCAAAACAAGCCCTAACCTCTCCCCTTTTTTTTTTTTTTTAAGATTTTATTTATTTATTTGATAGAGATCACACAAGTAGGCAGAGAGGCAGGCAGAGAGGCAGGCAGAGAGGGGAGGAGAGAAGCAGGCTCCCTGCCGAGCAGAGAGCCCGATGTGGGACTCGATCCCAGGACGCTGGGATCATGACCCGAGCCGAAGGCAGCGGCTTAACCCACTGAGCCACCCAGGCGCCCCGTAACCTCTCCCTTTTAAGACTTCTTTCCCTTACCTCCCTAACTGTATCCCAGGTTCCTGTCCTTGAGAGAACCTAGAAGTGTCTGGCCTGAAAGATGCTTAATGGCTGTGCTGGCACTTGGGCCAACCTGATGGTGAGCTCATCTGTCTTACCTCCCCGACCTGTAACCCAGGAAACTAGCACAGTGTCTACAAACCAGAAACAGTCAGTAAATATTTGCTGGAAGAAAGAGTAAGCTCTGAGCTCTTCTCTAAGGGTCCACTATGCATAACCATCATCTTCATCCACCTATCAAAATCTTAGCATTGTGAACGCTGACATCCAGCCAAAGGGACAGCTCTCCCATGAAATTGCATGCCACCGCCTTCAGGATTAACTGTCCTATCCCTGTGTTGCTGGCACCCACACACCTGGGGAACACATCCATGGGAGAGACACCTCTAGCCCCCCGAGTCTCAGCCCTGGACCCATCTGGATTTTTCGCTGCAACTGTGGTGTGGTCCTGACCACGTGACAGGGCACCACCTCAAGCACACACTGCATAGCTTCCCACTCATGTCCTGAGCTCTGCTCTGTAAGTTCTGCCCAGGAATGTCAAGGAGGTAATATACCCCCGGGAATCACCCTTAGCCAATCGGGGGCAGGTTTCTGTGGATTAATGTTCCAAGCCTTTCTCTTCCAGAAAGACAATTCTGGGACATGGTCTGTGGGCTTCTCAGAGGTCCTAGCAGGACTGAGCTCCCACCGCAGTCTCAGTAACACACACTCAGATTCACTTTTCCTTCTTCCCTGTCTCACGCCTCAGATCTTTGGGGTCACTGCCCATATAAACCTCCTGCCCATTTTCTGTTTCTCAAGTTCTGCTTCAAGGGAACCCAGACAAAGATAATCTCTTACCGCAAAGACAATCCCCTTCCACCTTAAGTGTGACACCACTTGGAGGTGCCCAATTCTGTCTCCCACACTGGATTGTAAGCTCTTGGAAGCTCCATAGTCCCCAGCACAGTGCTCTCAGGTAGAAGACCAAACTCCACTCTGTGGCCTACCTGGCCTGCAGGAGTGGAGTGGCCCTTACCTATCTCTCTGACCTCACTCAGACCTTCTTCCTGTCCTTCATACTGCATACCAGCCACCCTCGCCTTCTTATCCTTCTTTGACTGCATTGCAATTTCTCCTGCCACAGAGCCTTTGCATGTGCCACTCCCCTGCCTGGAACTCACTCTACATTTACTTGTTTACTCTCATTCTTTAGTCACCTTTGAAAAGCTTTTTTGACTCTTCCCGACGATCATGGTAATTACAGGTAACACTTTAAATGAACTAACTCATTTAATTCTCATAATAATCTGGCGCCAAGTACTATTACCATTCCCATTTTAGACTCAAGGAAAACAGCCACAGAAAGGCTAAATAATTTATCCAAGGTCATGGAGGTAATAACAGGCTAGATCTGAACTTAAGCAGACCAGCTCTAGCATCCATGCTGTTAACTACATGACATAGCTCCTCCCAGGTTCCTCCCACTTCCCCAAGTGTAATGGGGAAAACAAGGCAGTCTTGCCCAGCTTATAGACCTACCTTCCCATTTTCTTCAGTGTCTGGTTTCCCACTTACCTCGGGCTCCTCCTCTCCGTTCTGGCTGAGTTCGCCCTGTAGCCTTTCTCGCAGTTTCCCAAGCTCTGCCCGCAGGCTGCCCATCTCCTGTTCCTTGGTTTGCAGATCTGCCTCTAGTTCCACCTTCTGTTCGATCAGGGCCTTCCCCTGGGCCTCTACCACTGTCACACGGTGGCGGAGGTCATGGTTGATCTTCATCAACCGGGTCTGCTGCTGCTGCAGCTGGAGAAAGAGGAAGGCCATTTATGGGGCTGCCACATACAGTAGCTCACGTTGTGCACTGCACAAGGGCAAATCCTCTACAGGCGTGCCATCATACTGGAGACATCCTGACTTGTTTGAAGTTTGTTCATATTCTTACAATTGTTGATGCCAGAGATGGGCAATTTGTATATTTACTATAATAATTTTATGACAGATGGAAGGTAAGTGTTTTGTCAGTATAGTATGATGATTTCCCAACAGATGGAAGTAACATGCCTTGAGAAAGGGGTGTCTGTCTAACTTAGGTGGAGACACTGTATGGGGTTCTGGAGCAGCCTGGACCACGCTGGCCTCCTCACAGAGGGGCATGAAGAGGGTGATTTGGAGGAAGCTTCGGGGTCAGAACGAAGCCAGGCTGGGCCTCGGCACCTCCCCAGGGCATGGGAGCAGCAGGTCACCGGGCAGTGCCTGCTCCCTCCTGCTGTTACCATGCAGGACCCCTGCCCCACAGAACCCACAGCATGAGGCCAAGGGAGAGAAGGGGAACCGCCTGAGGGAGGAGCCCGTCTCCCATCGTTATCTGCTGGCCGGGAGGGTGGACATGGGGTCGGGGCACCTCACTTACAGCTTCCACATCCTCATTCTTCAGGCCGAGCTCCCTGTCCTTGGCGCGAATCTCGTCGCGCTGCTTGTCCACCACCTCCTTCAGCTTCTTCATCACTTGCCGCTCCCGCTCTGACATGCCTGGGGGGGGGGGGGCCAGACCCGCCGGTGAGCCCCTCCCTGCCCCTGCCTCCCCAGCCTGACCCGCCCGCTGCTCCCTCCGGAGATGCCCCTGGCCCTGGGCCTTCTCCACGCCCCATTCTGCCCCATCCCGGGAGCCAGCTCCTGCATCCTGTCCTGTCCCCGGGTCCCTCTGAAATCATCCCCACCTCAGGCCGCAGGGCGGCAATTCCCTTCCGTCCAACATCCCCGGGGCGCTCCCCTTGTTGTTCAGGCCTCAGTTCAACCGTCCCCTCCCCACAAAGGCCCTTCCTTCCCGGCCCCCCTAAACGAACCCTGCCCCCTCCCCCGACTACTACCTTCACGGCACTTTTTACAACTACCCTCTCATAGGTCTTATCATGCAACAAAAGAGGATTCAGAGCAGAGGCTCTGAGCGCACACACTGGCTCTCCCATTTATGGCTGGTGTGGCTTCGGACCAGCCTCTCTGTGCCTCAGTTTCCACATCTACAAGACGAGAGTAAAAGCGCCTACGCCATACGGCTGTTGTAAGGATTAATTTAGTGAGTACACAGGAAGCACATGGAAGATGATGCCCGGCACACAGCCAGGGAGTGATGTCTGTTACTTAGTTGTTCATCGTAGGTGCCTCCTGCCCCTGCCCCACAAGTATCCTGTCGGCCCGGGGGCAGGGCCTTCACTGACCTACTCACTGTGTACTGCCTTGGCTAGCACAGTGCCTGGCACACAGTAGGTGCTTGCTGAGTGTGCCCGGTACACAGTAGGTGCCTACTAAGTGATCTGGTCAGTTAATGAACTGTGCCAGTTTCACGAGCCTGCTGTAACAAATGGCCAACCGAACCTGATAGCTCAATGTACCAGAAATATATTTTCTCATAGTTCTGGAGGCCAGAAGTTTAAAATCAGTCCAAAGTCAAGATGTCGCCAGAGCTGTGCTCCCTCCAGAGGTTTTAGGGAAGAGTGAGCCCCTTCCTTCCCTCTTCTGGCTTTTGGTAGCTGTTAGCTTCTTTGGCTTCAGGCCTTATCACTCCAGTCCCTGCCTCAGTGGTCCCATGGCCTCCTCCTCTTCTGTCAGACCTCTCTGTGGCCCCCTCTTATAAGGACACTATGATGACATTTAGGACCTGACTAAATCAGGATAGCCTCCCCATCTCAAGATCTTAACTGACTAAACCACCCAGATGCCCCCATCTCAAGATCCCTTTTTTTGGATTATTTATTTTATTTATTCATTTATCTGACAGAGAGAGACACAGCGAGAGAGGGAACACAAGCAGGGGAGTGGGAGAGGGAGAAGCAGGCTCCCCGCTGAGCAAGGAGCCCGATGCGGGACTCGATCCCAGGACCCCGGAATCATGACCTGAGCTGAAGGCAGAGGCTTAATGACTGAGCTGACCAGGCACCCCACCCCCAATCTCAAGATCTTAAATGAAAACACATATGTAAGGATTTTACCACACAGAGTAATATACACAGGTTTGAGGGATTAGGGCCGGATATTTTCGGGGACCATTAGCCTCCTCTAGGCACTGGGGCGGACAACTAATCCTTGCTTCCCAGGAGCAGCGGGAACCACAGACTCACTTGGTTCTCCTGTGCTTGGGGGGCATGTGCTGACATAGCAGGTGTCTGAGAAGAGCCACTCTGTGTGAGTCCTCAGCTATTATCCTGACACAACTCCCTCGTCCAAGTTGCTCCATCCCATCTGAATCTTTCCCCTCTCCTGTCCTGGACATCCCCAAGCAGGTGGTCACCGCCAAGAACAAGCATTTGTGTGTCCAAAACAGTGTGTGATGTTGCCGGGGCCACAAGTGCAGACAGGACATGGGTCCTGCCCTTGAAGAGTCTGAGCCTTTGTGTGACGGGCACAAATCTGGATGTTCCGGAGGGTGGCTGTCCTACCCCAACCGTCCGTATGCTAGGGCTTCCCACACGGGAGACATGCCAGGCTGATGAACAGGGACTGACTCTCCCCCAGACACAGACATTCCCAAAGCACAGCTCGCTCCCATTAACCCCACGAAGTACAACCTGTATCCTTGACCCTATTTCAGTGTCGTTTCCAGCCACTGGGAATGGATATTATTACTGTTGGTTCCTAACACCAGTCCCATCTTACAGACACAGAAAACTGAGGCCCACAGACAGACTTGTTTGAAGACGTACAGCCAAGTGCTATCAGAGCTGGGACTCCAACCTCGGTTTTCGGACTCCGAAGTCCCATGTCCTTTCCATGATGCCAAGCCACCTTCCCACTGCAGGGCAAGGCTCAGAGGCTCTGCTAAGGGGACTAGAAGGGTCACCACGGGGCAAGTGCATACTTTCTCCGACAGGGCCACCTGCTTGGGGTGCCCTCACCTCTTTGTGCACGTATACATAAGCACACACCCGGTGTTTATGGAGCATCTGCTGTGTACCTGACACTGGGCTAAGGGTCACTGGGGTCGGGATGGTCAACAGATGAAACCCAGTTTTGCTCTCACTAACTTACAGACGCCAGACGGAGACAGTGTCATTAGAGCCAGGAGAAGTGACACGGCAGATGCAATGGGGCCTGAGAGCATCACAAGGGGACCCGCTGTAGATTGTGGGAGCAGAAAATCCTCTTGTAAGAGCCACTTACACTGAGACCTGAGGGACCAAGGGGCGGGCAGGTGCCGAGGACGAGCCGTACAGGCTAGCACCAGCAGGTGCAGGGTGGCTCCATGAGCAGCCGCCCAGCCAGGCGCCACGAGACTGCTTGGAAGACCGAGACATGCTGGTGAGTGAAGAAGGCGGGCGGCAATCTGCACAGCACAAGACGTGGACGAAAACGTTCACAGGAGCTTTATGCGTAACAGCCCCGGCCTGGAAACAACGGAAATGCCCACTAACAGCAGGACAGAGAGAGAAAGCAGGGTACGCGCGTGCAGGGGGATGTGACACCGTGTGAAGAACAAGCCAGGAGCTCCACTTGGAGCTCACAAAGTCGGTGACTCGTCCAGCTGTCCTCGTCCTTCAGCGCAGAGTCAGCCCAGAGGCTGCAGGGCCCCCCGGACCTCTGCCGGCGTACCCCAAGGCCACCTGGAGGTCCTGGGCACTGGGCTCAGGTCCCTGCTAACATCCCTCAGCCACTGCTGTAAGGCAGGGCCTGGGCTCTGCCGGTGGGACAAGAGGACACCACTACCGTCTCCCAAAAAGGCAAGCCTGACACACAGTGTGCACGTGCACACGTGTGTGCACCTATATGTGCACGCGTGCTGGGGCTGAAGTCAGGTGGCAGCGGAATCTGAAAAAGCCACACACACATTTGCTGTTTGCTCTCTGAGCACCTGTCCCGTTACAGGCTCCAGGCCAGGGAGTCAAGAGCTGAGCTCATTTCATTCTTGGTGGTGGCGGCAGGGGGGACAGATTCGGCTCCTGGAGGAATCGGGCGTGTCGATCCAGAAAAAAGAAACCTGTATCCGTAACCCAGCTACCTCGTTCACCTCCGGGGGACCTTTGGCTTTAACCCAAGACGGGAGAACAACGTGGACAAGAGCATGGGGCCTGAAGCCAGATTTCCTGGACTCATTCCCCGCTTTGCTGTTTATCTGCCATTGACCTTGGGCCGGTTTTCTCACCTGCAAGGAGGGCTCTTGTGAGGCTAGAGGTGTTAATCTAGGGGAAGTGTTCTCAGCAGGACTCAGCATTAGCTGCCCTCTTATCCACAAAACTTAAACACTAGTCCTCCCTGTTCCAAAGGCTGCAACTCAGATAAAGTCCAAGAGTCATTACAAAAACTTTGAGAAGTTAAAAGAAGGTGATATGTTTTCAACAGATCCACGGGCCTCGTTAACTGGAAGAGCGCTGAGCTAACATAGCCACCTGGAAGGTCAGGGTCCTGGATCTAGATTTAAAGGTGCATTTGAGGGGCGCCTGGGTGGCTCAGTGGGTTAAAGCCTCTGCCTTTGGCTCAGGTCATGATCTCAGGTCCTGGGATCGAGCCCCACATCGGGCTCTCTGCTCGGCGGGGAGCCTGCTTCCTCCTCTCTCTCTGCCTGCCTCTCTGCCTACTTGTGATCTCTGTCTGTCAAATAAATAAATAAAATATTTAAAAAAAATAAAGGTGCATTTGAGCAAGTGCAGGAAGAAGCAAGTCCAGGGTTGGTCACAGAAGCAAAGAAATGCTTCAACAGACAAGGAGCTTCCTTCCACACCAGGGGACAGCACGGAGAGCTGGGCAGAAGGCTGAGATACAACGGTGAAGTCAAAAAGGCAAGTGACAGTCACAGCGGCACTATTCACAGCAGCCCAAAGGTAGAGCCCGAATGTCCATCAAGGGCTGAATGGATAAGCCAACTGTGGTCTGTCTACAGGACTGAATATTAGCCCCCCATACAGAGGAACGCAGGCAGACACCTGCTACAACGTGATTCACCTCGAAAACACGAAGCTAAACAGGAGAAGCCAGACATAAAAGGCCACACGGTGTGCGTGTCCCTTTATAGGACAACGGTCAGAATACAGACGGAGAGCAGACCGGTGGCTGCCGGAGGCCGGGGGGGTGGACAGGAGGGTGGACTGGGGACTGACCCCTGATGGGTGCGCTGTCTCCTTCGGGGGAGGCGCAAATGTACGGGAACCAGAGGTGATGGCTGCCTAACTCTGTGAGTGAATTACGTACTAAATGCTGCTCAGCTGTACACTTTACAACTGTTCCTCTTATGTTACGTGAATGTCCCCTCAATTAAAACAAAGGGTAACCCAGGGGCGCCTGGGTGGCTCAGTGGGTTAAGCCTCTGTCTTCGGCTCAGGTCGTGATCTCAGGGTCCTGGGATCGAGTCCCGCATCGGGCTCTCTGCTTGGTGGGGAGCCTGCTTCCTCCTCTCTCGCTCTCTGCCTGCCTCTCTGCCTACTTGTGATTCCTCTCTGTCAAATAAATAAATAAAATCTTTTTTTTTAAAAAAAGGGTAACCCAAAGAACATATAATTTTAATTTGTGTAAAAAAAAAAAAAAGACAAGTGAGCCCCCCCCAAAAAAAGCAAAATCCATTTAATTTGAAAAACTAAATACATGTTTCTCTGCCGTGTCCACATGAGAGCAGCTATGGCTCATCAAGAAAACAAAACAGGCACGGAATCTGTATGTAGATGGATCCAAACGGAGGGTTTTACCTCCACTAAGTGCAGTGAGAAGGGGGCAGAGGAAATTCTCATAGGTTTTCTGAGTTTTGTTACAATCTTTCACAATATGGATACATGTTAGATTTTTTTTTTTTTTTTTTAAACCAAACCACCACCCACATACCCGCAGGGTCAGCACTCTTGATCGCAAAAGACAAAAATGTCCTCACAAGGGACGCCTGGGTGGCTCAGTTGGTTAAGCGGCTGCCTTCGGCTCAGGTCATGATCCCAGCGTCCTGGGATCGAGTCCCACATCGGGCTCCTTGCTCGGCAGGGAACCTGCTTCTCCCTCTGCCTCTGCCTGCCACTCTGTCTGCCTGTGCTCGCTCCTGCGCTATCTGATAAATAAATAAAATCTTAAAAAAAAAAAAATGTCCTCACAAGACCGAGCCACTTGCCCCAAACCTCACTGCCGTCAGTAGCCACGTGGGAGCTGCAATGCAGGTGTCCTGATACCGGCCCAATGTGTTCTTCACCCCATCAGAACCAGAAAGCTGCTTTCCATATGGGATGAGGATGAGGAGGACAGTTAACATTTACCGATCACCTGCTGGGGGCAGTGACAGGGCTGAGTGACGGTTGGGGGGGGTGGACAATGCTCCGGGCAGACGCCTTCAGGTCCCTGTGTCTGTCCGCGCCCCTCTTCAATGTGTCTTTTTTCTTTTTTAAAAAAGATTTTATTTATTTATGTCAGAGAGAGAGAGTACACAAGCAGGGGGAGTGACAGCGGGGAGCCCGATGCGGGGCTTGATCCCAGGACCCTGAGATCATGAACTGAGCTGAAGGCAGAGGCTTAACCCACTGAGCCACCCAGGCGCCCCTCAGTGTGTTCTTGCCACTGACCAGGCACTGGGAGCCACTAGGCGGGCAGGCTCTAAGGGCAGGAAACAGGGCCACTCACACTCCAAAGCTCACAGCCCTCCACGGGCTCAAACCGAGTCCCACGCTTGCTGTGCGCTTCTGCCCCCTTCCCTGTCCTGCTTCCTCGACCCCTCAACGGTCTCCTCTGGGGGCGCTCCCTTCGTAAGTCACCTGCCCAGGAATCCTCACGTCAGAGTCCCCTTCTGGAAAAATTTGATCTGAACTGTGCTTAGCTCCTTTTATCCTCAGAATGCCTTCTGGAGTGGGACTCCTGTTGTTCCCATTTTGGAACCAAAGCAACCTGAGGTATACGGTGCCTGGTAGACTCACGCCCGGCCGCACGGCTGGTTAGTGGCGCTCCCGTGACTCAAACTCAGGCAGTTTCGGCTGCACAGCTCCTGCAGTTTTGCAAACCATGCCATGAGGCCGGCCTCCCGTGGCCCCCGAGCCTTACGTTATCAGCAAGTGGACTGCGCAGAACAGCAGCCCCCTGAACTCATGTCCTCCTGCGCGCGATCTTGTGTGCAAGCAGGGTCTTTACAGTGAAGACGGGGTCATTGCTGCACGAAGGTGGGTCCTGAATCCCAACACTTGGGTCCTCACGACAGAAAGGAGAGGGGACTTCAGGACCGACTGAGGAGGCCATGTGATGGTGTGTGACTGTGACAGTGGCTACAATGGAGGGACACAGCTGTAAGCCAAGGAACCCAGGCTGTCCCAGCAGCTGGACGGGGCAAGGCGGGACCCTCCCCAGAGCCCTTGGACGGTGCGCAGGGCTGTGGACAACCTTGGTTTTGGACTTCTGGCCTCCGATCTCTGAGCAAGCACATTTCTGAGGCTTTAAGCCCCCCAGTTTGGGGCGCTTTGTTACAGCAGCCCGAGGAAACTAATCCAGGCAGCTTATGGAGAAAGGCCCGGCGAGGGTGCACTGCCGGCTTTCACTGAGCTAAAATGCACACCGGTCACTCTTGGCTTCCGCGGACGGGTCTGCGGGGAGGACAAAATCAGCATCACTGCCCTCAGGGACATCTCTTACTGGACAGCTGCGAGGCTGATGCTGTATCTACTTCCTTCTCCACAATCCCGGGAGGCCAGAGTGGCCGTTCCCATGTCACAGTTGAGGAACGGGAGGATGGGAACGGTCGGTCCCCTTCCCCAGGTGACCCTGCTGGGAAGGGCAGGGCTGGGACTTGAACTCAGATGCGCCTCACTCCACTGCACATTCTCCTTCCAAAGGGTTGCTCCGTCGAGTCTCTGAGAACGCTGCCTTGTGTTTCTTGGGACACTGCTGTTCCAGGCTGCCCTTCAGAACGTGGCTGTGGGGTCAGTCAGTCTTCTCCGAGCCCTCCGGGTGACAGAGTTGTCTGTCCACAGCCCGACAACTATTTCCAGACCCTTGGGCGCATCCCTATGCCTCCGTGTTCCCGGTCCCATGGCTTCGATGCCCGTAATTCATCTCCGAGGGCACTGACCGGTAGTGTTTCTCGATGTCCTCCGGCTGCAAGACGGAGTTCCAAAAACAAGGGACAGAGATGTGCTTTTTCATCCGGAGACTTCCAGGGAGTGGGCGATAGCAGTGCCCCCGTGGCCCGTATCTCTGTTCAACCCCACTGCAGGTAGGGTCGGCTCCCCTGAACAGGCTCTCCCGGCCCACTCACCCCACACCTCACAATGGCACCCCCGCAGGCCTTGCCCCACTGCTCACGGCGGTGCCTGGCTTTTGGTCTAACTTTGCGGGCTGCGCCTCCCCGCAGGGACTCCTCTGCCCAACGTCTGTTCCTCCTGCAGGTGGAGGAAGTGCTTTGTGCTTGCTGTGTTCCCATGGTTTCCCGTGCAAAACAGAAATAACCGTGAAAGGCATGCCTGGCATCTGCCCGGTCTCTCCACGGAGGGGGTGGAGGGGGAGGGCTGATGCAGACTGGAAAGCCCAGGCCTCCCTGGGCTAACCCTTTGGGAGCCAAACCCACGTGAGATGTCAATTAAACGCGTCTCAGATGGGGCCCGTGTGGGCTGCGTCACGGCAAGCCAGCAGGGATCTGGGAGCCGAGGCAAAGCTCTCCCACGCGGAGTGAGCTGCACACACGCGGGAGCCACGAGCCGAGGAGGAGGAGCCCTGGGCGGTCCGGGCCATGGCCGATGGCCCCCAGGCTTCTGCGGCTGCCGGGGGCGGCAAGGGGGCTCCCCGGTCCACCCTCAGAGGCCTCACGGGGCCCGGCAGAAGCAACACACACAGAATGATGGCTGTGGCCTCTTCGACAAGTTCAACGTAGTTCCCACATGACCCAGCAACTCCACTGCCAGGTCCATGCCCCAAAGCACCGAAAACACACAAAAGCTTGGAATGTTCGCCGCAGCACTATTCACCATAGCCAAATGCTGGAAACAACCCAGTGTCCACCGACCGACGAACGGGTAAGTGAGACACGGGGCCTGTCTGCACAAGGGGGTGTCGTTCGGCCGCAAAAAGGAATGAGCCCCTGACACCCGCCACAATGCAGACGGGCCTTGAGGACACCGCGCTGCCTAAGACGCGACACAGAAGACCACGTTGATGGGTTCCGTGCACACAAAATGCCCAGAACAGGCCAATCTCCGGAGGCGATCAGAGGCCGCTTGTGGCCAGGGGTGCAATGGAAGTGGAGGGACGGGGCAGTGGCAGTTAAAGAGTATGCTGTCTCTTTTTAAGGTGGCAAAAAAACATTCTAAAATCGTGGCGATGGCCACACAACTCTGAATCTACCAAAAGCCACCAAATGGTGGACCCTGAGAGGGCGTATCGACATCTCCGTGAAGCTTCTCCAAAATAATAGAAGTGTTTTTCTAGCGCTTACTGTGGGCTAAACACACGACATTTAATCCTCACAATAACATTCACATTTTACAAATGAGGACATCGATCCACGCAAAGGTATTAATCTGGCCACAGGTGGAATCCAGTGGAGTTCAGATGCGGACTCAGGCAATCTGGCCTCCTGAGTTCATGGTCTTAACTCCAATGTCCTACTGCCTTCGGGTTCTTTTTTTTTTTTTTTTAGAAATTAATCAGTCGGGGCACCTGGGTGGCTCAGGGGGTTAAAGCCTCTGCCTCCAGCTCAGGTCATGAACTCGGGGTCCTGGGATCGAGCCCCGCCTCAGGCTCTCTGCTCAGAAAAGAGCCTGCTTCCCCCTCTCTCTCTTGTGATCTCTATCTGTCAATTAAATAAATAAAATCCTTAAAAAAAAAGAAATTAGTCAGGGGCACCTGGGTGGCTCAATGGGCCACCAAGCGTCTGCCTTCAGCTCAGGTCATGATCTCAGGGTCCTGGGATCGAGTCCTGCATGGGGCTCTCTGCTCGGCGGGGAGCCTGCTTCCCCTCTGCCTGCCTCTCTGCCTACTTGTGGTCTCTCTCTCTCTGTGTCAAATAAATAAATAAAAATAGAATCTTAAAAAAAAGAAATTAATAAATTAATTTGTTTATTTAGAGAGAGTGCACACACAAGTGGCGGAGGGGCAGAGGAAGAGGGAGAGAGAGGATACTAGGCCGACTCCATACCCGGCGCCAAGCCTGATGCAGCTTGATTTCAGGACCCTCAGATCATGACCTGAGCTGAAATCAAGAGTGGGACGCTTAACCGACTGAGCCACAAGCCCTGCCTTACTGTTCCTAAAAGAAACAGATCTATATGGATGGGGAAATTCTGCAAGATACAATAAGTGAGAAAATCAAGGTGTGCTATATCCCATGTGGCATCCCGGACTGGATCCTGGGACAGAAAAAGGACATTCACCTAAAATCTGGTACAATCCAGATAAAGTCTGTTGAGTTGGTTAGTAGTAACATGCCAACGGGGGTTCCTTGGCTGTGACCCATGACCGTGGTAACGTGAGATGTCCTTATTAGGAGATACTGCGAGGGGCATTGTGGGAACTCTCTGTACTATCTTTGCAACTTTTCTGTAAATCTAAAATTATTCCACGATAAAAAGGTATCTTAAAACAGCAAAACAAAACACCCAACAACCAAGGTGCCGGACAGTCCAAAATATTTTAACATTTTGTGAGGAGGTGGAAAAGGATATTCTCCTGCATTTGTGTAAAAATGTACATTTGAACGTGCACAGAAGAAATCTGTAGCAAGGGGTCTCCTATTCTAGGCAGACTGCCTGGGAACAGCAACCAGGAGTGGAAGGGAGACCAAGTTGTTCACCATAAACACTGTGGCATTGTCTGATTTATAAAAAAAAAAAAAAAAAAAGGGGGCGCCTGGGTGGCTCAGTGGGTTAAGCCGCTGCCTTCGGCTTGGGTTGTGATCTCAGGGTCCTGGAATCGAGCCCCATATCGGGCTCTCTGCTCAGCAGGGAAACTGCTTCCCCTCTCTCTCTGCCTGCCTCTCTGCCTACTTGTGATCCCTCTCTCTGTGTCAAATAAATAAATAAATAATCTTAAAAAAAAAAGTGTGCAATTTTTTTTGACTTGGGAAAATTATTATTATTATTTTTTTGCCTAGAACGTAAAACATTGGAAAAACTGCCGTCCTGTGTTCTCAAGTGTTGAGGCTGGACACTGGGGCTTTAGCTGTAGAACTCCTCAGGCTCAAGGTCTCCTTGGACAGGGAATGTTAACCAAGATGTCCAAGTGATTTTCTGCTACTCGGCTTTCCAGCTGTGTGCCATTTTTTGAGGGAAGAAACTCAGACTCTGCCCCCCACCCCCGCCCCCAGATGTCCCCTGTGAGCAACCATTCTCACCTGCTTAGGTCCACCTGCTGGAGAAGGTGCATCCCTCCAGATCAACTGTCTGCCTTGCCCTTCCCCGAGCTCACTGGGCCAGGAGCTACGGGGCTGCGGCTGGCTTCTCCTTCCCTCCCACGTGGACATGACTTCACTAATCTACTGACCACATTCTAGATATTTACTGGGTTGGTTTTTTTTTTTGCTTTATTCTATGAATCACTAAAAGAGTCATGTTGAAATCTCCCACTGTGATTGTGGGTGTGTTTTTCTTTTTATTTCTGTCCAGTTTTTAAATTATATTTGAAGTGTACAATTTGGTGGTTTTCAATATGTTCAAAAAATTGTGCAGCCGTCACCGGCATGTTTTCATGCCCCGTCCCAAGAAACCTCGTACCCGTTAGCAACCATTCCTCCCTCCTGACCTCCTTCTGGCCCCTGGCACCCACTAATCTTCTTTCTCTCTGTAGATCTGTCTACTCTGGACATATTTCTTTTTTTTTTTTTAAAGATTTTATTTATTTATTTGATAGAGATCACAAGTAGGCAGAGAGGCAGAGAGAGAGAGGAGGAAGCAGGCTGTCCGCAGAGCGGAGAGCCCGATGCGGGGCTCGATCCCACGACCCTGGGATCATGACCCGAGCTGAAGGCAGCGGCTTTAACCCGCTGAGCCACCCAGGTGCCCTGGACATATTTCTGTTCACGTCTGCTTTGTAAACTTTGAGGCTAAATTATCAGGTGTGCAGAAATTGCAAATCATCTTTTCCTGGTGAACTGAACTTTTTACCATTACAGAGTGATTTGCCCTTAAAGTGCAAAATTTTGCTTTTTTTAAAAGATTTTATTTATTTATTTCTCAGAGAGAGAGATAGAGAGAGAGAGAGCATGCACACAAGCAGGGGGAGCAGCAGGCAGAAGGAGAAGCAGGCTCCCTGCTCAGCAGGGAGCCCAATGCAGGACTCCTCCCAGGACCCCGGGATCATGACCTGAGCCAAAGGCAGACTCTTAACCAACTGAGACACCCAGGCACCCCAAAAGTCCATTTTGTCTTCCATTCATAAAACTACACCAGCTTTCCTTTGATTAGTGTTTGCACGGTCTATCTTTCCTCAGCCTTTGACTTTCAACCTTTAAGAGAGAGGTCTCTAGAAACAACACAGAGTTGAATTTTTAAAATCGTTTTCGACCGTCTTTATCTAGAACTTTTAGTCCATTTGCATCTAGTATGACCTCCAGTATAACTGAATTAAATCTCCCATCCTATAATCTACTCCTTTTCTGCTTTGTTATATTTACTCTTTTTATTTTTTGCCTTCATTCAAGGGACGGAGTGCACACCATTATGCCACTGCGATACTGCAATGTGATAAGAAATATATATATTTATACATAACACAATTGAACATATATAATACACATATTTTGGTCTTTGACCTCCATTCTTGGCAGAGTTCCTAAAACTCTTGTGATTTCCCAACAGAGGTGAGAAGAATGTTTTTTGTTGTCATAACAAGCCCCTTTCCACTGTATCTGAGTTTATGATAATGAACTTGGTGATTCCCCCTAGACAGCTTCAGGATGACATCTGGTTGCCAGAGAAACCAACCATGTGATTCATGATTAGAGGGTTAGAACTTTCAGCCCTAAATCCTCACCTCTGGGGAAGGAGGAGGGGCTGGAGGTTGAGCTAATCATCAATGGTCAATGATTTAATCACTTGTGGCTACGTAACAGAACCTCCATCTGTCTCTGGGGTTCAGACAGCTTCCAGGTGGATGAAGAAATATATCCACGTGCACAAAAGGCGGTGCACCCCAATTCCTCTGGGACAGAAATCCCTGAGCTTGGAACCTTCTAGAGACCTCAACCCTATGTACCTTTCTTCATCTGGCCGTTCATCTGTACTCTTTATAAAATCCTTTGTATCCTTTATGAGCCAGTAATTGCGTTTCTCCGAGTTTTACAAGCCATTCCAGAAGTATTGAGCTTGTTGGGGAGGGGGGGAGGGATGGTGGGAGCCTCTGACTTTGTAGCCAAGTCAGACAGAAGTGAGTATCCTGGGGACCTGTGACCGGCCAACTGACACCTGAAGTCAGGGCAGTCTCACTGGAGCGGTCCCCTAACCTGAAGAATCTGAGGCTAACTCCGGGGTAAGGCAGTGTCATAACTGAATTAAATTATTGGTGCCTGGAGAGCTGGAAAATCGGTTGGTGGGGCGGGGGGGACCCACACACAGTTGGTATCAGTGTGCTGTAATCAGAAAAATAGTTTTCCTGGGGCGCCTGCGAGGCTCAGGGGGTTAAAGCCTCTGCCTTCCGCTCGGGTCATGAGCCCAGGAGATCATGGGATCATGGGATCGAGCCCCGCATTGGGCTCTCTGCTTCCTCCTCTCTCTCTCTCTGCCTGCTTCTCTGCCTACTTGTGATCTCTGTCTGTCAAATAAATAAATAAAATCTTAAAAAAAAAAAAAAAAGAAAAATAGTTTTCCCGTAGCCAAGTTCTTCTGCCATTCTGGAAGGGAGATTCAGATCTTAGCCTGTGCCTCTCGGCCTCCAAGCTGGCAGTCCGAGTGCCAGGCAGAGAACAGGCATGTCCTCGATGAATGACTTTACAAAGGGTCAATGGATGAGCAGTGTCCTGTCTGGAATCATTAGCTCTTGGTCACTAGACTATCACGGTGGCCCCAGATCAAAGGGTCCCAGACTGATAGAAGACTTCCTTCAGGGGGCTGATTTCAGCTGACCTGAGCGCCAGTCCTGACTTCGCCACTAGCTTTCTGGGTGACTCTGGGTGCCTCCTAGGATGACCCTGGGTGCCTCACTGTGCCTCTCTCAGCCTCATTCTTTCTCATCTGTTCAATAAGGAGGCTGGACTAGACAACCAAAACCTTGGTAGTACTAGCTACCACCTGCGGCCTGAGGCACTAGGTACTATTCTAAGGGATCTGCAGGTGTTAATTCATCGAACCCTTACCACAACCTTACGAGTGATATTGGTCATTTCTCCCATTTTTACCCAGAGAGTAACTTAGACACAAAGGCCAAGTGACTTGATTGAGGTCACTTAGGAGGTTAAGTAGTGGGTTAGGATTCACACCTGGGCAGTCCGGCTCTGGAGCCAATGCTTATAGCCACTAAGACTTTTGCATCCATTGCACAGATCACATGCCAACAAGGGAAAGCCAGGGAAAACAGAATTCCAGCACCTGGATCAAAATTTCCTCTTCTTGGGCCCTACAGTCCTTATCAGTGTGCTATTTTAGTCTCACAGAGGTGTAAGTACGGTTCTGAACTTCAGCGTCCATGTAAGCCCATCTCTCACCCCATCCAGTGGGATGGGGCCTGTGTGGTGACCCAGGGAGTTTCTTCAAAGACAAGAGAGAGCTCTGGGATTCCCGGGACAACGGCAGCTTCTGATGGGGGAGGAGGCTGTGGGGGACAACAAGGCTGATGCAGTCCATGGGGCCCACGCCAAATCCCATGTCTGTCTTGGCTTGCCGAAAAACCAACAGAGGGCATGCAGTGAATGTTCTAGATAACCGTTTGCAGGATGAATGATATTTTGGGGGCTTCAGTGCCATTCCAATCTGGTTCACCACCCTGGGTGACTCGTGCCTCTGGCAGGAGTCCCAATCTCTTCCCAACACACTTAGGATAAAATCTAAACATTGGGGGTGCCTGGGTGGCTCAGTGGGTTGAGGCCTCTGCCTTCGGCTCAGGTCATGGTCCCGGGGTCCTAGGATCGAGCCCTGCATCGGGCTCTCTGCTCAGCAGGGAACCTGCTTCCCCCTCTCTCTCTGCCTACTTGTGATCTCTATTAAAAACAAACAAACAAACAAACAAACAACTAAACATTGGTCTTTAATGGGTATGTGACCTGACCCCTTCTGACCTCATCTTTAACCACCTTTGGCCTCGATCATCTTCTCCTGCTACATGGGCCTTCCTGGCTTTCTATAGAAAGAACTCATGCCCCAGGGCCTTTGCACTTGCTTCTCTCTTCCAAGCTATGGAAATGGCTCACTCCATCACTTCATTAGGGCTCAAACGTCACCTTGTCAGTGAGGCCTTACTTGATCACTGCATCTAAAGAGCCCCCCCCCCCCACCAAGTCACCTCCATCATCTCCCCTAGTCTGGGTGCTTCCAGAGCACTGGTCACTATTGAGAACCATGCCATCTATTTGTTACATATCCGTCATCCAGCTCCTCCGTGCTAGAACCCAAGCTTCACGAGGGCGAGGGCTTTGTCCTGTTCACTGTGTGCCTCCACTACCCCCTGCCCCGTGCCTACGATCACAGCAGGAGCTGCCTTTTCCCCGAGCTCCCAGGCTGGCCCTTCCCCTTACCTTCGTGCTTCTGGAATTCCTCCTCGGAGAAGTTGGCATCTTTATGCGAGAGGTTGGTCATGAGCTGCTTGTTCTCCTCCTGCAGCTGGGCGATCTGAGAAAGGAGGTCCTGCGCCTCCCCCCGCCACACGTCCTCCACCAGCTCCAGCTCCTGCGGAGGCGAGGGCCGGTGCAGGGTCACAGCCCGCCCAGGGCAGTGGCCTCACCCCCGCACCCCCTCCCCGACCCTTGGGAGCAGCTCAGGCCTGCCAGGGCTTGGGGGGCCATCCTGTCCCCCCGAGGGCGGGCACACTGAGAACAAGGTCACCACAAGTCCAAGCAGCAACTCTGCAAGAAATAGAAGGGCCTGCACTTGTGTTTTAGGACGCGGCCAGGTTAGAACTGTATCAAGAGCTGTAACTGTGCCTCTTAACCAGACAGAGCGCGTGGATGAGCAGCCCCGTACCACGGGGCCCCTGACATTCCTAACCTCTCCGGGGAGGTCACGGGCTCTGATCTGTGCATAGACCTGAGTCGGGACCCACGTGTCTCCAAGGGAGAAAGGGGCTGTGAAGACCCCGGGGATGCCACCTGGCCTCAGGGCTCCTTTTATGTTTGAAGCTGGCGTCTCTTCAAGGGGGCGTGGGCAACCAATTCACTTAGTAAGTCTGAGCCTCAGTTTCCCTTAGCCGGGGAGCCACAATATAAAGATGCACAGGGCTGTGTGGGTAACTAAGGTCAGTCCACTGAAATCATGTTGCGGATGGCTACAATCAAAGAAACAGATACGAAGTGTTGACAAGGACATGAAAAAGTTGGAAGCCTCCTGCCCGGCGGGTCAGGGCGTAAAATGGTACAGCCGCTGTGGGAAAGAGCCCGGCAGCCCCTTAATAAGTTAAACCCTTTCCACGTGACCAGAAATCCCAATCCAAGGAGTTGCCCCAGAGAAACGAAAACCCACGTCCCCACAAAACCCTGTATGTGAGCGTTCACAGCAGCCTGACTCACAACCACCAACACGGAGAAACCAGATGTCCACCAACTGATGGACAACGTGATCAGCCTTGAGAATGAGGTGCAGTGAGGCCACACAGGGTGGGACTCCACTGATGGGAAATGCCCGAACAGGTAAATCCAGACAGAAAGCGGACGGGCGCTTGTCTAGGGCTGGAGGGTTGGTGGGGGAATGAGAAGTGACTGCTCACTGGGGATGGGTTTTCTTTCCAAAGTAATGAAAATGTCTAAAATTGACTCTGGGGGCGTCTGGGTGGCTCAGTTGATTAAACACCTGCCCTTGGTTCAGGTCACGGTCCCAAGGTCCTGGGATCGAGCCCCGTGTTGGGCTCCCTGCTCGGCGGGAAGCCTGCTTCTCCCTCTCCCCCTACTCCTGTTCTCTCTTTCTCACTCTCTCTAATAAATAAATAAAATCTTTAAAAAAGCCTAAAAATTATTTTGGTGGAAGTTACACAACTCTGTTTGAATAGACCAAAACCCACTGAATTAGACACTTTAAAAGGGTGAACTACACGAAAGATCTTTTGTAAAACCAGGAACTAAACATAGCACAACCGCCGTGGTGGGGACAGAATGCTGGTTGGAAAGACAAAAGGTCGAATGGAGTCTGTCGCCCCAAGTTTGAATCCTGTCTCTGCCACTTACCAGCCGATCCTGGAGTTATTCAACCTTTGGGTGCCTTGGCAATGTGGAAAATAGTGTGCTATCTACCTCCGAGGGCTGTCACGAGGCTGATGTCAATATCTGGCATAGTGCCCAGCCCCCAGAAAATGCTAAAGATGTGTTTGCTGCTTTCTGTTCCTCCTACAGCCTGTCACAAGCTGGCCCAGGTGGCCGGATAAACAGGGCCTCCGTTCATCTTTTAAATACATTCCCAAATCCCCATCTCCTTTGTCAGGAAGCCTGCTGCAGTGGGAAATGAGGGATAATAACGGTATTCGCCTGGCTGGTTCAAGGTCACCAGGCAAGGTGAAGGACGGGGCCAGAGGGCGGAATGATGAAGCCGGCATGTGGCCTTCCGGTGCGCAGGTGTGGGCTGCGAGCAGAGGCAGGCTCTCCCATGCTCTTCCTTTCTGCTCCCACCTGGCACAGGCTGAGCACGGAGGGCCCCAGGGGGCAATGGTCAAGTGTAACTGACTGCATAGCCCACTCCTCGAGATGGGGAGAGTCTCCTGGGTTATCCAGGTGGGCCCCATGTAATCACAAGGGTCCTCCTCCCTGAAAGAGGGGGGCAGGGGGGTCAGAGTGCGAGACGATGGGGGGACAGAGATCTGAAGACAGTAGTCAGCTGGCTGTTAGGATGGAGGAAGGGTCCCAAACCCGAGGCGTGCAGGTGGCCTCTGGAAGCTGGGAAAGGCAAGGAAGTGGATTTTTCCCCTAGAGCTGCCAGAAGGAATGAATTTCCTGACATCTTGATTTTAACCCAGAGAAACCCATGTGTGGTTTATTGACCTCCAGGATCGTATGCAGTATTATCCATACTGACATGAACCGTAAATATCCAACACTGTATTATCATAATAAATTTGTGTTACTTCCAGCCAGTAAGTTGTGGTAACTTGTTAGGGCCGTAACAGGAGATGAAGACAGACTTTAACCATCAGGGATTTTTTTCCCCCTCCCTTCTCTAAAAGGGGGTGGGAAGGGGTGTAGTTCTTGCCTTGAGCTGACCACAGTGAATTTAATCTAGCCTCCATACCAGAACTAAAGGCTCTTCCAGGAAGTCACCCCTGATTACTTCCTTTGCCATCTTCAAATTCCGTATGCTGGCCTACAGGCTCCAGTATAATCAGACCCCTGAATCTTCCTGATCTCACCTCCCATCTCTATTCCTTATTCACTCTGTTGTGGGCCTTCATGGTTTTCTTGTTTTGTTTTGTTTTTTTGACACAGAGAGAAAGAGCAAGTGAGCACAAGCAGGGGGGAGCAGCAGGCTCCTTGCTGAACAGGGAACCTGATGCAGGACTCAATCCCCAGACCCTGAGATCATGACCTGAGCAGAAGGCAGACCCTTAATGGACTGAGCCACCCAGTCCTTGAACACTCCCATCCTGCCTCAGGGCCTTTGCACTTGCAGAGGCATCTGCCTAGAATGCCCCACTCCCAGCTCTCTCTGTGGAGGGTACCCACACTCGATTCAGATCTCAGCTCAGATGTCACCTCCTCAGGGAAGCCTTCCTGACTGCCCATCTATTAGACCCCCATCCTGGCCAGTCTCTTTGATATCTCCCTATTTTATTTTTTTCATGTCCCTTATCTTAAGCTGAAATAAAAAAAAAACACATTTATTTCCTCACACTAGAATTGCACCATCCAACAGAGTGGCCACAAACCACATGTGGTTGCGGAGCACTTGAGACATGGCCAGGCTGAACGGGCACATGCAGTAAGGGTTAAATAGGCACCAGATTTCAAAGACATAGGGAAAAAAATGCAAAATATCTCTTTAATAATGTTTTAGGTAATTACGTGAGATGATGGATGGTAACTAAGTTTACAGTGGTGATCACTTCACAATATACACAAATAAAAATCATGATTCTATATGCCTCAAACTAATACAATGTTACATTTCAATCATATCTTCATGAGAAATAATTTTTTTATGTTGACTACAGTTGGAAATAATAGTTTGTATCGAGGGGTTTGATATGTTATTAAAATTGACCTCCTGTATCTTTTCATTAATGGGACAAGCCACATAATTTTTCTACAGGACAGCACTGCACTAGAAAGTCAGGCCCATGAGGGCAAAAACCTCATCTGTTGTGGTCTCCGCTGTCTCCCCAGTGCCCAGAACAGTGCCTGGTCCGTAGTAGGTGCTCAAGAAATACATGTGTTGCATGAATAAGTTAATAACATACATTGTTAACATTATAGACAACTGTACCTACACAGCCAACACTTTCTAAGCCTCTTTGTATTTTTCCTGTCTTCCCAATTACCCACCCATTGCCTGAGGTGAGGATCCAGCTTCCCTTGTCTCTGCCCTGCCCATGTCACCCAGGAGGGCACCTTGCATGCCCTGGCCCATCAACAGGGTTGCAGACTGAGTAACCAGATAGAACATGTTAAGACGGTGCCCTGAGGGATGTCTGGGTGTCTCAGTGGGTTAAGTGTCTGCCTTCTGCTCAGGTCATGATCTCAGAGTCCTGGGATCAAGCCCCACATAGGGCTCCCTGCTCAGCGGGGAGCCTGCTTCTCTCTCTGCCTTCTGCTCCCCCTGCTTGCACACGCTCTTTCTCTCTCTCTAATAAATAAAATCTTGGTGGGGGGAGACTGTGGCCTGAGTCTGTGTGATGAGCAGAACTGAGTCTGGGGGTGTCCTCGGAGGAGGGGATGGTGGAAGACAGGAAGAATGCTTTACCGGAGCCACGTGTGCTGAGAGAGAGTGAGGGAAGGGGGGGGGCAGAGAAAGGAAGGAGGACTGAACAGACAAACTGATTAAGACCAAGGACATGCTCAGATTTTTGTGGAAATAACACTATGAAAAGCCTTTGAGACTACAAGGAAAAAAAAAAATCAGATGAGTCTCTCTTGATCCTGAGAATACAGAGAAAAGGGAACCAGGGCTGGGATGGGAAAAGGGTTTTGTCCTCTGATTTAGATCATCCTCAGTGTTTACAAACAAGCCCCAGCTCAGAACACGCTGGGGTTTACTTCCTGGTGGATAGCGTTCCAGGAGTGACAAGTGCAGCTGGTTGGGAACTGCATCTGACTCCAGGCCTAGTGGCCTCTCATGGCTCCCAGGGGTGTCTCCCAGCCCAGCTGTTGCAGAACTCAAATGCCAAGGGTGGAGACACAGGTGCCGGGACTTCTGAGTGACCTGGGCTAAGTCCCTTGGCCCCGGTTAATGAGAGGCAGCCACAGGAAAGGATTTCAAAGATCCCTTCCCCCAACTCCCGTAAGAGTTAACCAACCCTTTCCACTACAACCCCAGCACATGTGTGCTATTACCATCCCCATTTCACTGGTGAGGAAACTGAGGCACAGAAAAGCGAGGTGACTTGCCTGAGATCAAACCGTGGCAGGGTCTGAAACCAGGCCATCTAGCTCCAAAATCCCCTCTCTGGGGAACCTGACATTAATTACAGGGCTGGGGCACTTTCAAGCTCTCAGTGTGATCTTGGAAATGTTGCCTAACACTAGGGAGCTCGAGTTTCCTTCCTGACCTCAGGGCATCGGGACCTGTAAGGACAAACACTGTTAAACCTTGCAAACACCAGAGCTCTTAACCCCTCACAGCTCTGCCCCTAGGTTAAGACATGACCACCGCTGGGGCTATTTTCCTTGAAACACAATAGCTTATGGCCTGCCAGGGAGGTTCAGAGAGGCCATTGTATTTCCTGAGGCCACACAGCAAGCCAGGGCCCACTCAGGCACCTTGATTCCTCCAAGGAAAGGCGTTTCCCCCTATTCTCTGTCCAAAGAGTCTGACAGAATCTTCCTTGGGCTGAGGTTGGGGCAGGAAACCACACATCTCCCACTTCCTTTTCCCCAGGCACCTTGTCTAGACTCCCAGCCCAGCAGGGAGGTCCTGATTCATGTGCTCAGAGGGATTCCTGTCCACGGGGTAGAGGCTTAGCTTTAAAGCTGCCCAGAACCAAGTCCATCCCTCAAATCAGGGGAGAAGCACTAGTTACCTCCACTGGGGCTGGGATTCTCTCAGCACTAAAGTGGGACAAATTCCCCCCTCCCCCCTCCCAATTTTCTTCCTCTATAAAATGAAGATAGTTCCTGCCTCACAGAGTTCTGTGAAGATTAAAGATAAAAGCAAGGAGGGGAAAGCACCTCAGGTTAATAAACTAGAAGCCCTGGGAAACAATTTGCAAATAGAAATCTAGAGACTTGGGGGGAGGGGGTCAAAGAGCTCCGTGGCTGGAGGTCACATCCCCTTTGCTCTGGGGGATTTTGGGGTAAGAAGAATAGGGATTGAAGCACATCGTCTTGGGTAATACTGAAGGACTTATTTCATTGCTAGAAAATAACAGTATCTAAGCACTTTAGATATATCACACTTAATTCTGATAAGGTGGGTCTTACTACTATCACTATTTGATATGGGAGAAAATAAAGCACAGAGAGGTTGAGTAACTTAACCAAGGTCACACAGCTATTGCATGGTAAAGGTGGGACTGGAACTCAGGTCTGACTCCAAGTAACTACCCTTAATCGCCGAAGCGGTCTATGCCAGGTGGTGAGGGCTGGACAAAAGAGGGCCAGGGGCCTACCTCCCTCCGTCTTTCATCCTTTCGGGTCCCTTCTCACCTAGTCCCTCCATACACATACGTGTGCACCTACAGTTGCCGGATGCTGAAGGCCCCTTAGGTCCCAGCGGCCCCATTCCCCGGATGGGCAGACTGGGGCCGCTCGCAGCCCACCTTCTGGTGCTTGCGCTCCTTCTCGATGCGGTCCATCCTCTCCAGGCGCAGACGGTCCAGCTCCAGGCGCAGCTCGTCCAGCTCGGGCGCGACGTGGTGGCGGCTGACCAGCACCTCCAGGATCTCCAGGACACGCACGACCTTGGGCATGAGGCGCGCGATGGCCTCGCAGCCGTGCTGGTCGATGACCCGCTCGAACTCGTGGCCCACGAGCGACGCGATGTCGTACACGTCCATGACGGTCAGCTCCGCCACGTTCTTCTCCAGCGCCGACTCGGCCGCCAGCGGCGACCCCCGGTCCTCCTCCATGGCCCCCCGGCCGGCCTCTCCCCCACCCCGCAAACTAGTGCAACTCCCAAACTTGCCGCTGTCGAGGGCAGCGCCGGGCCGGGCCCACCTCGCGCCGCCGCCGGCGGTCCGCGCTCAGCTGGCCCTCGGGCGAGGGCGCACCGGGCTGCCGGCCGGCGTCCGCATGGGCGGGGGCGGCGGACCGCGAGCCCGCGGGCGGCGCGCGGGGGGCGAGTCTCCGCGCGCGGCTCGGCCCGGAGCCTGCTCCCGGGCGGGAGGAGGAGGCGGCGGCGGCGGCGGCGAGGAAGGCGCGCGTGCGCAGGCCCGCGGCGCCTCCCAAGTTGGGAATCCGAGTTGGGCGCAATGGAGGCGCGGGATCTAGCGGGAGAGGCGGCCCCGTCGCCCTCGGAACCAGTTCTCGCCCGAGCGTGGCCCCCAAGCCCGGGGTCGGGGAAGGAAGGGCGGCCGCGGCTCCTCCGGGAAACTTCGGTGGCGGCGGCGAGACCGGGTGACCCGCTCCCCCCGCGGGGATGCCGCGCGCCCCGCCCCGATCCCGGCCTGGCGAGGGGCGCGCCCGGCTTCCGCCGCCCGAGGGCGCCCGGGTCCCCGCGGGCCTCGCACGGCGACCCGCCGGCCCGGCAGCACCCCGACCCCCACCACCCCGACCCCCGCTCCGCCCGCAGGACCTTCCTCCTCGCCGGCCCCCGCGCGTCCGGGCGCGCCGCCCCCTCCTCCGGCCCGGTCCTGGCTCCTCCTCTCCCTCCCGCCGGGGAGGGGTCGAGGCTAGCCCGGAGAGGGGGCGGAGGCGGTGGAGGCCGTGGAGGTGGGGTGGGGGGACGCCGGTCTCTGGACGCTTCGCCGAGCCGAGGAGCACCCTCTGCGTTGGAGAGCAATGGAGGGTCGCGAGGTGGACTCGGGGATGGGGCCGGTGCTGGGGAGACAGCGAGGATCCCCCCGCCCCCTCCCCCACCGCAGACCCAGTCACAATCAGACCTGGTGGCGCCGGGCCCTGCGCTCCAGTACAGGCGCCCGAGAGGGGCACAAGAAAGGGTGGAGGGGTCCCCTGCCCCGAAGCCGCCGGACTGCCCCGCCCGCAGAGCCACGTCCATTGGCAGTTCCTTGTGACATAAACACCGCTTCACAGAGGAGGTGAGGCCGGGGTTGGATCTCCGCACCGCGAGTTATTTTTTTGTCCAAGCCCCTTGTCCTTTTTGACCTGGCTAAATCCCCTAGTCCCTGCGACACCCCGGCCCCAGCAGAGTCTTTCCAGAACCCACTAAGCCCTCCCACCCTTCCCATCCTCCACGCAGGGTTTAGGGACCCTCCTCTAAATTCCCACGGCCGGCCGCCTCCTCCCATAGAACCGCTCACACGCTGAGTTTTGACCGTGTGGGTTACACGGGCGCCTCCCACGTGAGACGGGGAGCTCCTTGAAGGCATAAAAAAACTTTAACGCCCATATAGCCGCAAAGCTCCCACCAGCCTAGCAGATATGGACTTTAAAAGAAAATTAAGTTGAAAATGGATTGCGCAGCTATTTCATATTTAATTCTTTTTTTTTTAAAGATTTTATTTATTTATTTGACAGAGAAAGATCACAAGTAGGCAGAGAGGCGGGCAGAGAGAGGAAGGGAAGCAGGCTCCCTGCTGAGCAGAGAAGCCCGATGCGGGGGCTCAATCCCAGGACCCTGAGATCATGACCTGAGCCGAAGGCAGAGGCTTTAAACCACTGAGCCACCCAGGCGCCCTTTCATATTTAATTCTAAGAGCTTTGCAAAAAAAAAAAAAAATACTGCCTCATTTAATCTGTACTCCATCAGTCCTCAGAGAGTGGCCTAATGACCACTGGGTGTCTCTAATACCCAAAGGGTCTCTGTGAGGTTGTTCCTTGCGCCAGCTTTGTATCAATATGAGGCAAGATGCTCGTGGCATATTTAACACAGAACAGCATCTCACAATAAGATTGAACATCAGAAGCAGTTGTGAGAATCCTGCTGTCTTCCAACGAGCTAGACATTAAGGGGATTTGCAGAGATGTGAAACAACACCACTGCCCTCAGTGTTTTGTTTGTTGGGGTGCATAGTTACTTTTATTAAAAATATGCATGTTGGGGCGGCTGGGTGGCTCAGTGGCTTAAAGCCTCTGCCTTCAGCTCAGGTCATGATCTCAGGGTCCTGGGATCGAGCCCCACATCCGGCTCTCTGCTCAGTGGGGAGCCTGCTTCCTCCTCTCTCTCTCTGCCTGCCTCTCTGCCTACTTGTGATCTGTCTGTCAAATAAACAAATAAAATATTTTTAAAAAATGCATGTTAAAAAAATAAATAAATAATAAAAATGCATGTTAAAATGTATCTGCTTTTGAATTAATATTTTAAAAAAATATCAAATATCGGTTTAGATTTCTGCTTACAGTAGATAGTCCCAGGTAGAACCCACTTGATCGAATCTCTTTATAGAGTCCTCAGTGGGTTTTGAGAGTGCCCTTGGAAAAGGGTCTTTGAGACCAGGTTTGAGAACAGCTGCATCACCACATCCTAAGAAGTATCATTATCCCAATTTTACAAATGAGGAAACTGAGTCTGGGAGCAGCTGGTAAGTGCTAAAACCAGAGGTCAGATCCCTGCCCAGCAACCCAGTGAGGTGGACATCTGATTATCCCTGTCCTAAATCAAGGGCAGGGAGAAATAGGGAGGAGCATTCCCTTCCCATAGCTAATATACCAAGTGGCCACAAACTCGGTGACTTGAAACAATAGGAACTTATTCTCTGACAGTTCAGGAGGCCGGACGTCTGGAATCAAGGTGTATGGCAGGACCGGGCTCGTTCTGAAGACTCCTGGGAGGATTCTGCCTTGTCTCGTCCAGCCTTGGGCATCCTTAGTTTGTGGCCACATCACTCCCAGCACTGCCTCTGTCTTCAGGTGACCCTCTCCATGTATATCTGTCTTCTCTTCTCTGTCTCGTGTAAGAACACCTGTCACTGGGGGCGCCTGAGTGGCTCAGTGGGTTAAAGCCTCTTTCTTCGGCTCAGGTCATGATCCCAGGGTCCTTGGATCGAGCCCCACATCGGGCTCTCTGCTCAGCGGGGAGTCTGCTTCCCTTCCTCTCTCTGCCTGCCTCTCTGCCTACTTGTGATCTCCCTCTGTCAAATAAATAAATAAAATCTTTAAAAAAAAAAAAAAAAAGAACACCTGTCACTGGATTTAAGCCCATCTGCGCAATTCAGGATGATCTCATCTCAAAATCCTCAACTTAATTACATCGCAAAGACTCTTTTTTTCAAATGAGGTCTCCAGTTCTGGGACTGGGACAGGGACGTATCTTTTGGGGCAGTGTGTCACCATTCTACCCTCAGCAGGAGGTTAAGGAACTTGCTTAAGTTCCCTAAACAGGGAGGGATGGAGCTGAACCCGGTGGGTGCCCACATTGAACAAAGGACTAAATAATGAATGCCCAGACTGGGGCAGATTTGCCCTCAAGGCAGCAAAGATGTACTTATCATCCTTGGCTGAGAGGGATAAGGACCTAGGAACTGGAGAACCATCCTGCAGCCTGACCTTAAGACCAGGGCAGGAAAGGGAGGGGAGGAGGGGGGAAAGGCAGAAGCCTGAGGTGACCCCAAATGGTGCTCCTGGGTGCTTAGGGGAATGGCTAGTCTCTCTCTCTTTTTTTTTTTTTTTTTAAGATTTTGTTTATTTATTTGAGAGAGAGAGCATGAGACCGGGGAGGGTCAGAGGGAGAAGAAGATTCCCCACTGAGCGGGGAGCCTGATGTGGGACTCGATCCTGGGATTCCAGGATCACGACCTGAGCCGAAGGCAGTTGCCTAACCAACTGAGGCACCCAGGCACCCAGGGAATGGCTAATCTTAAGTAAGTAGAGGCAGTCAAGCCTGATGGGTAAACTTTCAAAGCCTCTCTGTGCTCTAACTCTGATGCAGTCACTGACCAGGTGTGTGACCTTGGGCAAGCCACATGACCTTTCCGAGCCTCTGCTTCCCATTCCACTAAGTGGGATCACAGAGAGTAATTGTTAGTATTAAATGCATTAGCATGTGTGCTGGCCTCAGCCTGTGCTGTTGAACAGTTAGTTTCTGGCATCATCACCATCATCGTTGAAGATAACCGGAGGAGATACCCGGGCTGGGTGTAGACGTCGTTATCTAGTTCACAATTGGAAATATGGACCCAGGACTCAGGACCAGAGCAGTGGTAAGACCTGTATTGACATTCATTCATTCAATAAGCATTTAGCTCTTAATATATTGCCAAGTACTATGTTAACCCTGTGGGGTGTGGCTATGTGCAAGAGACAGGAGACAAGTGAAACCCAAAATAAACTAATTTCAGATAGAGCAAGACAGGGTTGAAAAGGGAGAGGAGCATCAAGAAATTAGTGTGTCCCAGAAACCAGGTGTGTTTGCACAACTCAGTTGGAAAGTGTCCCACACACTGTATTTTTTCAACTGTAAATATTTTCATCTGTATTTCTGAAACATACCGAAACCATGTATCCATGCTAACATCACCCTTGAGAAAGCTAATAATTTCTTCATATCAAATACCCAGTGTTCAAAATGTCAATTGTCTGGGGGCACCTGGGTGGCTCAGTGGGTTAAGCCGCTGCCTTCGGCTCAGGTCATGATCTCAGGGTCCTGGGATTGAGTCCCGCATCAGGCTGTCTGCTCAGGAGGGAGCCTGCTTCCCTCTCTCTCTCTCTCTGTCTGCCTCTCTGCCTACTTGTGATCTCTCTCTGTCAAATAAATTTTAAAAATCTTAAAAAAAAAAAAAAGTCAGGGACGCCTGGGTGGCTCAGTTGGTTAAGCAGCTGCCTTCGGCTCAGGTCATGATCCCAGCGTCCTGGGATCGAGTCCCACATCAGGCTCCTTGCTCAGCAGGGAGCCTGCTTCTCCCTCTGCCTCTGCCTGCCTCTCTGTCTGCCTGTGCTTGCTCTCTCTCTCTCTCTCTATAACAGATAAATAAAATCTTAAAAAAAAATAAAGTCAATTGTCTGGTCCCTTTATTTCTTTACAGTTTTTATTTAACTGAAGATCCAAATAGTATCCACATATTGCAATTAGTTTATATGTCTCTTATTCCCACTCTCTCTTTTTTAAGATTTTATTTATTTATTGGAGAGAGAGAGAAAGAGAGAATGAGTGGGGGAGGTGCAGAGGGAGAAACAGGCTCCCCGCTGAGCAGGGAGCCCAATTCGGGGCTAGATCCCAGGACCCCAAGATCATGATCTGAGCCTAAGGCAGATGCTTAACCAACTGAGCCACCTGGGCGCCCTCCCTTACTCTCTTTTAGTTCTTCATCTCTTGTTTTTTTCCTTCCCCTGACATTTCTTTCTTTCGTTCGTTCTTTCTTTTTTTAAGATATATTTATTTTAGGGTAACTGGGGGACTCAGTCATTAAGCATCTGCCTTCGACTCAGGTCATGATCCTGGGGTCCTGGGATCCAGCCCCATATCTGGCTCCCTTTTCCTCTCCCACTCACCCTGCTTGCATTCCTGCTCTGGCTGTCCCTCCGCCTGTCAAACAAATAAATAAAATCTTTTAAAAAACAAGATGGGGTGCCTGGGTGGCTCAGCGGGTTGGGCCTCTGCCTTCGGCTCGGGTCTTGATCTCAGGGTCCTGGGATCGAGTCCCGCGTCAGGCTCTCTGCTCGGCGGGGGGCCTGCTTTCTCCTCTCTCTGCCTGCCTTCTGCCTGCCTCTCTGCCTACTTGTGATCTCTCTCTGTCAAATAAATAGATAAAATATTTAAAAATAATTAAAAAAATAAAAAAGATGTATTTATTTTAGGGAGAGAGAGAGAACAAAGGAAGGGGACAGAGGGATTCATTTTTAATATTTGTTTAAATATGAATCACATGCAATACTGTTCACCTTTTTTGATGTGTACAATGCAGTGGTTCTTAGTGTGTTTACAGGGATCTGTAGCCTTTGCCGCTCTCTAATTTCAGAACATTTTCTTTTTTTTTTTAAAGATTTTATTTATTTATTTATTTGATAGAGATCACAAGTAGGCAGAGAGGCAGAGAGAGAGAGAGAGGAGGAAGCAGGCTGTCCGCAGAGCAGAGAGCCCGATGTGGGGCTCGATCCCACGACCCTGGGATCATGACCTGAGCTGAAGGCAGCGGCTTTAACCCACTGAGCCACCCAGGCGCCCCTGTTCTGAACATTTCATATACTGTGTGGCATTTTGTGCCTGGCGCCTTTCACTCAGCATAATGTTTCTAAGGCTTATCCGTGTTGTGGCCAGACGTAATTCCTCTTCGTAGCCTAATAATCTCCCATTGTACGGATGGACTGCATTCTGCCTGTCCACTGGCCGACTCCTGGGGCGTTTCTACCTTCCCTGTTGTTTTGCCCCTTGGGAAATCGGTGATTTTCTTCTGGAAGCTCAGATCACCTTGTAGACAGGGTTCCTCCTCATGGAACTTGTTCCTGGGAGATGAACCGGGCTCCAGAGGAGGGCTGGAAGGAAAAGGGCAAAGGACTTTATCTAGTCGGGGAGCTCACAGCCATGGGCACTTTCTTTCTTTCTTTCTCCTTTCTTTCTTTCTTCCTTTCAACATTATTTATTTGACAGACAGAGATCACAAGTAGGCAGAGAGGCAGGTAAAGAGAGAGGAGGAAGCAGGCTCCCCGCTAAGCAGAGAGCCCGATGCGGGGCTCGATCCCAGGACCCTGAGATCATGACCTGAGCCGAAGGCAGAGGCTTTAACCCACTGAGCCACCCCGGCGCCCCCCCGTTGACACTTACCACGGGCCA
The DNA here is from genome assembly GCA_003697995.1 of Taxidea taxus jeffersonii. Taxonomy (NCBI): domain Eukaryota; kingdom Metazoa; phylum Chordata; class Mammalia; order Carnivora; family Mustelidae; genus Taxidea; species Taxidea taxus. The sequence goes on from ML102932.1 coordinate 117,833, forward strand.
GCTGAGACAGGCAGCCCTACACTGCCCAAAGCCTGCTTTCTGTCTGTGGATTTGCTTATTCTGGACATTTCAGAGAAGTGGAATCATACTCTATGTGAGGGAAGAAGAGAAAGCCACAAACCGTGTGTGGGAGGCCCAGGGGAAGAACGGGCTCTGTTTGGGTGAGTCAGCAGACGGGCATGGGACTGGCTAGGGAACAGTGAGGGATGCCGTTGAAGAGGGCACCAGGGATCGGCCGCGGGGGCAAGTTCATATCGGACGTGCTGGGGATGTTATGGGACATCTGGCAAGTCCTTGCCTCTGACTCTTTGTCTCAGTTATTTCATCAGTAAAATGAGAATAATCTCAACCACACCTCCCTCCAGGATGGTTGCGGAGATTAAATGAGCGGAGATACATGAAATGTGCAGAACAGAAGCTGGCTCGCAGTAAGGGCTACACTAACATTAGCCGTTGCCACTCTTACTGTCCCGGTGGTGTTACTATTGTTACCGCTGCGGCATCCCATTCGAACAAGGGCATCATAAAGCCAACCCTGCTGTCTGACTGGGTGTGAGGCACTATTGGAAGAAATAGGAATTAGGGCCACCAAGTTCCCGCGATTCTTTTTTTTTAAAGATTTTATTTATTTATTTTAGAAAGATACAGAGAGCAGCAAGTTGGCAGGGGAAGAGGGAGAGAGGGAATCTCAAGCAGGCTCCGTGCTCAACAAGGAGCCTGATTCGGGCTCAATCTCAGGACCCTGAGATCATGACCTGAGCGGAAATCAACAGTCGGATGCTCAACCGACTGAGCCACTGAGGCGCCCCTCTTCTCCCTTCTAACCTATTTTCTGCGCAGCAGAAATTTCGTATAGCCAGTGAGTTTGTACATGCTGCATTTTATCCCACCAGGTGTCAACGCCAGGTTACAATAAAACCCAGAGCCCTTACCTGGGCCGACCCAGACTTCGGTAGTCTGATCTATGTCTACTTCTCCATCTCCGTCTCCCAGCTCCTGCCGGTCTCCTGCACCCCACGGTGCACCTCCAAACTCGAATGCCTGGTGAGAGCATCCACGTGGACGAGATGGTATCCCGGCCCAGGCCTGGGGATCAGGGAAAGCCAGCATCTAACCTTGTCAGCTCCTGTGGAAGGAACAGCATTGTACTTTCACCGGGAGTCACGCAGGGATGGACCGCCCGGCCCAGACTAGGAAAGGCAGCTTAGATATTGAGCGGGAAACAACCCACGACTCTCGATGAGGCGGAGGTGCAAATGCAGGCCAGGCCTGGATGGCTGGGAAACTCCAGGGCATTCCTGATCATTCGAGGGCCCTTTCCTCTGACCATCTGCTCAGCTCCCAAACCCCCTTGCAATGACTCAGAATTTAAAGACTATGGGCTTGTTGGACTCTATGAATAAGATGATACAATGTCTGTGAATTGCTCTAAAATAACCCACTAGGAGTGTGGAATGGTTGGGAATGTGGATGCAATGAAGACTGTCCTTTCTGTTAATAATTGTTGGAGCCAAGGGGCACCTGGGTGGCTCAGTGGGTTAAGCCTCTGCCTTCAGCTCAGGTTGTGATCTCAGGGTCCTGGGATCAAGCCCCGCATCGGGCTCTCTGCTCAGCGGGGAGCCTGCTTCTCCCTCTCTCTCTGCCTGACTCTCTGCCTACTTGTGATCTCTCTGTGTCAAATAAATAAATAAAATCTTTAAAAAAAATTGCTGAAGCCGGGCCATGGGTACATAGGAGTTCATTATACATTCCCTCTCCTTCTGTATTATTAGAGAATTTTTATAATAAAACAGCTTTTATTTTTTTAAAAGATTTTATTTATTTATTTGACAGAGATCACAAGTAGGCAGAGATAGAGAGAGAGAGAGAGAGAAGGAAGCAGGCTCCCTGCCGAGCAGAGTTTCCCGATACGGGACTTGATCCCAGGACCCTGAGATCATGACCCGAGCCGAAAGCAGTGGCTTAACCCACTGAGCCACCCAGGTACCCCAATAAAACAGCTTTTAAAAGAAAGCAGACTGGGGACTGAAAGGAGTGGCAAAGTGGGGTGCCCACTTGGCTCAGTCAGTAAAGCACATGACTCTTGATCTTGGGGTTGTGAGCTCAAGGCCCACCTAAGGCAAAGAGCCTACTTTAAAAAATATAATAATAAAATAATAAGAGGAATAGTAAAGTATTAGCTTGCCTGTGATCGCCATACCTCTTGCTTCAGCCATAGGTGGGACAGGATATATCTGATGCCACTAAGAGGAACAGAAGATCTGGAATGGGGAGAGAGGGCGAGTGAGCGCTGGGGACCACCCATATGTAGGGGCAGACGTTTCCTCTCTCTGTGAGTCCGTTGGGCTGGGCACATGGCAGAGAGAAGGAGATTCCACATGATTATGTGGAAGGAGAAGTCACTGCTTCCTGGAAAATCAGGCCACAGGGTCCCGAGAACCACACTAGGGCTCGAGAGGCAACTTGGGGACACTTGAGTAGCTTCCCTGTCCTGTTGTCATAGACAATGCAAGGGACTGAATGCCTGTGTCCCCCCAAGTTCATGTGTTGAAATCCTGCCCCCCAAGGTGATGGTATGAAGAAGTATTATTCGTTCCTTTATAAAAGAAGCCTTCGTGCTCCCTTGTCCTAACACCTTGTAAGATCTAGGAACCAGGGGGGCGCCTGGGTGGCTCAGTGGGTTAAGCCGCTGCCTTCGGCTCGGGTCATGATCCCAGGGTCCTGGGATTGAGTCCCACATCGGGCTCTCTGCTTGGCAGGGAGCCTGCTTCTCCCCTCCCCTCTGTGCCTGCCTCTCTGCCTACTTGTGATCTCTGTCAAATAAGTAAATAAATAAATCTTAAAAAAAAAAAAAAGATCTATGAACCAGGGCAGGGGGTTCTTGGCCGATACCAAATCTGCCAGCATCTTAACCTTGGACTTCTAGACTTCGGAACTATGAGAAATAAATTTCTGTTGTTGACGAAGAGCCCAGTCCACGGTATTTTTGTTATAACAACCTGCTAGTGTTTTATGAGCATTCCTGTTTTTCGGGAGTCTGAGTGGTCTCTCACACAACTCTTTTACTTGCCCTGTTCCTTGAGCTCAATCCCAAGGGCTGAAACCTGAAGGAGCTTCACACCCCCTCCTCTACCCACCCCGCCGTCCTGACTTCCTGTGGTTGCTGTTCTGGCTTCTCATCCCTCCTTCTCCTCCTGCTTCTTTGGTGGACTTGAGGTAATCATGGACAATTCCGATGTCATCATTGTATCTAAACCCTGGTGACGTCACATGCGACTCATGGTCTCTTCTGCTTTGATTTTGTTTGATAGTCGACCTCCCTCCATGGGCATTGGATAGAAGTGTACCCTCAGGCTCCCCAGATCCATCTTGGAAAACAGGATGATCAGCCCCTCGCGATGAGATTCTTTCTAGTATATTGAGCACCCGCTCTGAATTCAGTGCCTGTTTCTACCTGAAGGGAGGTTGCCTGGAAATGCTAGTCTGGGTGGATTTTCCATCATGTTAAATTGACCTGGTGGTGGTCCTCTACTCCAAGGGTCTCATCCAAAGCTTGGGCTCTTTTTTTTTTTTTTTAAGGATTTTATTTGTTTATCTGACAGACAGAGATCACAAGTAGGCAGAGAGGCAGGCAGAGAGAGAGGAGGAAGCAGGCTCCCCGCCAAGCAGAGAGCCCGATGCGGGCTCGATCCCAGGACTCTCAGATCATGACCTGAGCCAAAGGCAGAGGCTTTAACCCACTGAGCCACCCAGGCACCCCAGTGCTTGGGCTCTTAATTAAAGAAAATGTTGGAGCGCCTGGGGGGCTTAGTCGGTGAAGTGTCTGCTTTTGGCTTGGGTCATGATCTCGGGGTCCTGGGATCCAGCCCCACCTTGGCTCCCTGCTCAGCGGGGAGTCCGCTTCTCTCTCTGCTTCTCCCCCCTTGCTAGTGTGCTCTCTCCCTCTCACTCTCACAAGTTAAAAAAAAAAAATCTTAAAAAAAAATTAAAAGGCGTTTAGGGGCACCTGGGTGGCTCAGTGGGTTAAGGCCTCTGTCTTCAGCTCACATCATGATCCCGGGGTCCTGGGATCGAGCCCCACATTGGGCTCTCTGCTCTGCAGACAGCCTGCTTCCTCCTCTCTCTCTGCCTGCCTTTCTGCCTACTTGTGATCTCTGTCTGTCAAATAAATAAATACAATCTTTTTTAAAAATTAAAATGTTTAAAAAAATATTAACAAAGTAGAAAAACACCTATTTCCTTTGTATGGGTTCCTTAGAGCTCGAGGCACAGTTTATGAGCTAATGCTCCGTTGGAAGGTACAGTAGCAGAGAAAGGAGAGTGAGGGAAGAGGAGTAAGGCAGAAAAGGAGGGAGAACAGATTCAAGGTGGAATATTACCAGCCTTGGCTTGCCTTGGCAAGGACGTTCAAGCTGGTTGCTCAGTCTCCTGGGATGTCCCTCCCCCCGTCCCCGGGGAGGATTTGTGAAATCATTGGACCTCATACTGTCCATCGCATGGAGTGCAGTACTGGGCATAAGGGGTGGGGATACATGGGGGACAGTGATCGATTTATCTGCCTGCTCCTGTGTGTCTCTCTCCACTCCTCCCCAGGGGGTATTAGCCTCCCGGAATTATTAACCTCCCCCCTCTAATCAGCTGGGTCCCGGGTGCTGAGGCAACGACAAACAGCCTTTGCCCCTGTGGGCATCTGAGGCCATCAGAAATGTTAGGAGCAGAGGGGACTTGGCACTGTGCACAGCTTTGCCAACACGGGAATGATGGGCGCTGGGAAGCAAGGCAAGCACCCCAGGTTCTGTCAGACCCCTAATCCCACCACTGACAAAATTCTGTACTTAGTAGAATTCCCCGCATTCCATTTCCACTCCCAGGTAGCTAACGGGGACACTTTGCTCCATGCTCTTCCTGATTTTTTTTTCCCCTGAGAATAAGCACATTACATTTATCTAAACACGCATTTACTTTTTAAATGGAATTGTGACATATAGATTAGTATGTGATTTGTTTTATTTCCTTCACAAAACCCTGTAATCATTTTTCCAGCTCAGCATATATAGACATACCTTTTTCTTTTCTTTTTTTATGTAGGCGCCACGGCAAACACGGGGTTTGAACTTACAGCCCTGAGATCAAGAGTCGGACATTTCACCAACTGAGTCTGCCAGGAGACCCTTTTTCTTCTTCTTCTTCTCCTTTTTTTTTTTTCAAATAAATCTGAATCCTAATAGGTTTAAGCTCCTGCTGTACACATTTCTAATGTTGTGTTTTGTTTTGCTTTTCATTGCAACAGAGCTAACATACAGTGTTATGTTAGTTTCTGGTGTACAACATAGTGATTCAACAATTTTATACCTTACTCAGGGCTCATCATGATAAGTGCATTCTTTTTTTTTTTTTAAAGACTTTATATATTTATTTGACAGACAGAGATCACAAGTAGGCAGAGAGGCAGGCAGAGAGAGAGGAAGGGAAGCAGGCTTCCTGCTGAGCAGAGAGCCCGATTCGGGGCTCGATCCCAGGACCCTGGGATCATGACCTGAGCCAAAGGCAGAGGCTTTAACCCACTGAGCCACCCAGGCATAAACATAAAAACATTAAACAGAAAAAGTATGTTTAACTTTTTAAGAAATACTTAACTGGGGAGGCCTGGGTGGCTCAGTGTGTTAAGTGGCTGCCATCAGCTCAGGTCATGATCCCAGAATCCTAGGATCGAGTCCCACACCAGGCTCAGCAGGGAACCTGCTTCTCCCTCTGCCTCTGCCTGCCACTCTGCCTGCCTGTGCTCGCTCTCTCTCTCTCTGACAAATAAATAAATGAATCTTAAAAAAAAGAAAAAGAAAAGAAAGAAATGCTTAACTGTTTAACCGAATGATGGTGCCATTTCCCCTTCCTACCAGCCAGGATGAAGTAGGACAGGCTGGGCCTTTGTGATTTTACCCATGTCCCCGGGGGGTTCTGCTGCCCAGAACCCAAGTTCTCAACCCAAGTTGAGAACCACTGGCTTAGAGGATGTTGAAATTGGCCGGGGGGGGGGGGATGTGACACGGGAGGTGTCACGGAGGTGACACAGGAGCTGAGATCTGGCTAAAGTGAGGGAGGAAGCCAAGAGAAAACTTGGGGGGGAAGGTGGTTTCAAGCAGAGAGAATAGGAAGTGCAGAGCTTCTGAATCAGGAGTGTGTCTGGCACAGTGGAGGGCCGGTGAGGGGGTCTGCAGGCTTGACTGGTTTGCAAGGGGAAGTGCCCTAATAGACAGCCAGAGCGGAGGGCAGAACCCTCAGGGAAGGCTAAGAGGCATGGACTTGATTCTGAAAGATTTTGGGAGCCACTACAGGGTTTTTGAGCAGAAGCATTACATGATTTTGTAGCAGAGGAAACCAAGGCTCAGAGAGGTGAATTAACTTGCTACAGGTCACACAGTAAGTGGCTGAACTAAGCTTCAGGCCAGGTCTGTCCACAGTGAGAGACCGTGTTATTGACCTCTGTGCTCCCCGTGAGCTGTCTTTGGTGTCAAATAAATACATAAAAAGCAGATGTTTGGAAAATGTCAATGTCCTCCAGCCGAAGAGTGCTGGGAACACACTAGTGGTTGAGCCAGTCGGATTTAACATTAACACTGCAGCGTGGGAGAACGCACGCCACAGGGGATCCTGTGATCCCCTGTGGGACGTCTCAGTAAGAGAACCCCAGGGATTTACAAAGAACTGTATGTAGGGCTTGGGCTTTGGTTGGGTGATTCTGGGGAGAAATTAAGGATCGAGGAGCTTTGCTGTAGAGTGCGTGCTCTCAGGAGGCAGGGATAATTCTGGGACCAGAGGTCTTACATCTTCCCTAGACAGAGGACAGACTAGAGCCAGGCAGAGGGAGATGTTTGGTGTTTCATGGCCTGAACCATGCTCAAGTTTAGTTTTATTTCCTCATGTCACAAGGTGGCCTTTTCTGATGTTGATGTTCTGTGAAACTTATTTAGGGGAGAGCGGGAGAGCGCAGAGGCCAACTGACTGTGCCAGGCCAGCTCCTGGGTGGCAGGCCCTGGTCTCCTCTCTCTCAGCGGCTTCTGGACAACACCTTGGGGGATGAAAACTTCCCGTGTGTTTGTTTGCCTTAAACAGCTTTATTGAGAGACAGTTCACATGTCATGAAAATCCACCCGTTTAAGGAGAACAGTTCCATGATTTTCAGTATATTCACAGATAAAAGCAACCATCACTGCTGTCAAGCAAGTGTCAATGTCAGAACATTTTCATTGCTCCAAAGGGAAACCCCATGAGCAGTGACTCCCCATTTCCTCCCTCCTCCACAGCAGACCCCGTGGTAACCACTAATCTACTCTCGGTCTCCGGTCTCCGTGGACTTGAGTATGCTGGATATTCCATACACATGGACTCACAGAATATCTGGTCTTTCGTGACCAGCTTGAGCCTCTTTGTCTTCAAAGTCTGTCCGCAGCTGTAGCAGGTGTCAGCCCTTTGGTCCTTTTTGTGACTGAATCTTAGTCTGATGTATGGATGGACCACCTTTTGTTTACCCCTCAACAGCTGAGGAACTTCTGAGTAGTTTCCTCCTTCTTGTTGTTTTGCCTGGGGTGAAAACCCTACTTCCCTCTGAAAGCTTGGATCCCTTCGTAGGAACCTCTGTCTCCTCACAGAACTCCTCGTTTCTGGGAGAAGAAACCAGGCTCCAGAAGAGAGTGGGATGGGAAAGGGGAAAGGGCTTCGCCCGGGCCAGAAGCTCACAGCCATTGAGAACCTGCTGTGTGCCAGGAGGGACGCTGGAAATGCAAAGCGAAATTAGGGCAGCAGTCCCTGCCCTCCACGAGCTCATAGCCCAGTGAGTGGAGACAATACACGTGTTGTTTCTCCCCACCAGGATTCAGCCCATTCTTCAGGAGAACCACCCCTCCCTTGCTCCCTGGTTCCCGGGAAGGAGAAACCCAGGCCTGACCAGTCTGCTTTATCCAATCTGTGGACCTAGTTGTTGAGGCGTGGATGGACATTGGCCTGACAGTCCAGTGAGATTCCATGACACTTTTCCTGGACTTCTTACAAAAGGTAATTTTTTGTTGGGTCCGTTGTTTTTCCTATGAGGTTGCTGAGAAAGTAGGCCGGAAACCTGGGGCTGCTGGTGGCCATACTGTGGTTGTCCGGGGAGAGCCAGCCTGAGGAAGAAGGCCAGAGAAGGAAAGCAGGGCTCAGACATGGGAGCCTACAAAGCAGAGAGCAAGCAGCCTTCCTGAGGTGATATTACTCCATTTTACAGGTGAGGAACCAAAGACACTCCCAGAAAGGAATTGAGTATGAGCTTCTTACTGAGTGACAGGGCTGAGAATTATATTTCTAGGGGTGCCTGGCTGGCTCAGTCCATAGAATGTGTGACTCTTGATCTTAGGGCTTAAGTTCGAGCCTCACATTGGGTGTAGAGATTACTTAAAAATAAAATCTTAAAAGAGAGAGAGAGAATTATATTTCTAGACCCTTATCTAGTCTTTGAAAACCCAGTCGTTCCTTAGGTACTATTCAAAATGTCTAAACCATGCTGCCGATAATTGACCTTAATTATTTTAAAGCATTTATAGCATTGAGCCTGCTTATCATGAGCATCTCCAAACAGACATGGGGAAAGTTTCTGTAGTTGTAATGCTTCTAGGATCTTCTTTAGGATCCCCAGAGTTGTCAAAAAGTCTTCCACAACTCAAACTGACTTACGCAAATAGTTACATATATAGGAAATCCAGAATGTGGACTTCAGGCACAGCTGGATCCAGGGGCTTAGTGAGAGCAATGTCATCTGACTTCTGTTGTTCTTTGCCCATCAGCTTTGTGTTTGCATAATGTTGATATCACTTTCCTGCAGGCTATCCACACATGGTGCCAAAGGTGGTCTCAGGACCTGTGGGGCTACATCCTGCCAATAACTTCAGAAAATTCAATGAATTTTCATTGCATATCATTGTCTCAGTTGGGGACACATAGCTATCCCTGGAACAATCACTGTACTTATGGATACGTGGACATGAAAATGGTTGATTAGTCAAGCATAGAGCCAGAGGGCGGGGACAGTCCACCAGAGTGGTGTTGAATAAGACAGGAGGGAAAGGAATCTTCAATGACCTAGTGAAGTGCTCTTACAGAGGGGAGAATGGATGTTGAGCAGGGTCATGTGGCCAAGCCTTTACATTCACTGGCAGCCTAACGTTTAGACTTGACTTTTCTTCTCTCTCTCTTTCTTATAATCTCTGTGCCCAACATGGGGCTCAAACTCATGACCCTGAGATCAAGTATCATATGCTCTACTGACTGAGCCAGCCAGGTGCCCCCAGACTTTTCATTTTTACAGATGCTAATTTCACATTTGGTTTATAATTTAGGACAGGAGTTTTATCAGCCGGAAAACAGAACCCATTCTAGATCTTTCCAACAGAAAGTTTGTTTTGTTTTGTTTTATTTCATTTTAAGAGATTTTTACCTTTAAATAATCTCTACACCTGATATAGGGCTCAAACTCACAACCCTGAGATCAAGAGTTGCGTGCTCTACCAACTTAGCCAGCCAGGTGCCCCTCCACAGAAAGGTTTTATTGTTGGAAATTGGTTCAATACATGCATTAGTTATCTATTGCTGTGTAATGAGTTACCCCAAAACTTTTTGAAAAAAGATTTTGTTTATATGACAGAGAGAGAGAGAGAGTACATAAGCAGAAGGAGTGGTAGGCAGAGGGAGAGGGAGAAGTAGGCTCCCTGCTGTAGGGCTCGATCCCAGGACCCTGAGATCATGACCCGAGCCAAAGGCAGATGCTTAACTGACTGAGCCACCCAGGCACACCTCAAGTTACCCCCAAATTTAGTGGCTGACAACAACTGTCATTATCTTTCATAGTTTCTGCAGATCTGGAATTTTGGAGCAGCCTGGCCCCAGCAGTTCTGATACAGGGTCTCTCATAAGGTTGTAGTCAAGATATTGGCAAGGGCTGCTGTCACCTGAAGGCTTAACTGGGGCTGGAGGAGCCACTTCCAAGATGGCGCATTTGATAGCTGTTGGTGGGAGGCGTTAGTTTCTCTCCATGTAGGTCTCTCCCAGAGCAGCTCGAGTGTCCTTATGACATGATAGCTGGTTTCCCCCACAGGAAGTGAGTCAAGAGAACAAGGTAGAAGCTACAATACTTTTTATGACATAGCTTCAGAAGGCACACACTGTCTCACCTGCTGCATTCTCTTAGAAGTGAGTCCCTAAGTCAGTTCTGCTTCCCAGTCCGGGAGAAGGGAATTAGGCTTCACCTTTTGAAGGGACGAGGGTAAAAGAATTTGTAGGTCTATTTTGAAATCATCACAACAGGAGCAGCAAGGAATAGTGGGACAACCCACAGATTAGCAATAGTAGAAAGACACTATTCTTGTTAGGACTGGAGGGGAGGGGTGGACAACTCTGTGAATGCTCTGATTACCATTGGGTGGTGGACTTTAAAAGCGTGAATCTGCTCTTTTCCTCCCTGACTGCTTGTGGCTCGGCGGCCATCATGAACGACACAGTAACTATCCAGACCAAGAAGTTCATGACCAACCAGCTACTTCAACGGAAATAAATGGTCATTGGTGTTCTTTACTTTGGAAAGACAATGGTACCTAAGACAGAAATTCGGGAAAAACTAGGCAAAACGCATAAGACCACATCTGATGTCATCTTTGTATTTGGATTCAGAGCCAATTTTGGCGATGGTGTTGCAGGATCATTGAGAGGCGTGGTCAGGAAAGAATTCTTGAGACATTTTACAGCACAACTCAGTAAGTTTATTTAAGCAGCAGGAGGACAGGACCCATGGGCAGAAAAAGCTGCACTTTTACTGTAGGAAGCTGATGGTTATATATTTTGAGCTCAAGGGAGAGGGGACGTGCAGGGAGTATTAGATCATAAATGTCTTTGAGGGCGCCTGGGTGGCTCAGTTGGCTAAGCGACTGCCTTTAGCTCAGGTCATGATCCCAGAGTTCTGGGATCGAGTCCCACATCTGGCTCCCTGCTCTGTGGGGAGTCTGCTTCTCCCTCTGACCTTCTCCCCTTTCGTGCTCTCTCTTTCAAATAAATAAACAAAATCTTTAAAAAAATAAATGTCTTTGAATTTCTACTCATAAAACTACTTTTGCAAGATTTCTCTGGTGCTTATCATTCAGTTTGCTATGGATTGTCCATGAGGGGTTCAGGCAGTCATGAGATCCTGTAAGAATGTAGCAACCAACACATATTTGATCCTTGTCAAAACCATGCAGGCTACAGGTCAGCCTTCTGGGCTGAAGGTGAACTTTTTTTCTGCTTCTGTTCCTTATCGGGGGCATGACAACTGGCTTTGGCATGAAAATTTAGGATTCCTTGGATTATGCAAACAAAAATGAACCTCAACATAGGCTTTCAAGACATGGCCTGTATGAGAAGAAAGAGACGTCAATAAAACAGCGAAAGGAACGCAAGAACAGCATGAAGAAGGTCGGGGGGACTGCAAAAGCCAGGGTTAGTGTGGGCAAACAGTGAGCTGGAGACTGGACAACAGAAGGAGTTCAAGATTCTGTAGTGACTTGATCTGGGGTGATTGTGCAGATTTTTCATGAGAGGGGTAATAACCTAAGAATGTCTCTGTGAAAAAAATAGGGTGATTTTATGATATGTGAATTATAGACCAATAAAAGCTGGAAAAAAGGAAAGAAGGAAGGGAGGGAGGAAAGACCCGGTTTTTGCTGCATCTCACTGACTATCGATAACCAGCTGGTAGGTTCTGGGCCAGACCCCAGTTGAGAGATTCATTCATCATTTGTCATATAATTACTAAATACCCACTATGTGCCAACCGCTGGCTGTGTCGAATGTATTCATGCACACCGAGGCTCCCGGGCATATGCCAATCTGTGCCGAAGACTCAGAACGTGCACATTTCCTGTGGGTGACCTGGCAAGTCCCGAGAGCCTGTCTTCGGATATTGAAATAATGTTGGAAGATGCTTCATGAGTAATTCATGAGAGTGGCGCTATAAAGAAAAACCTGTGTGAGAAAGGAACTATGCTAGGCCGTTGACAGTGATTATTTGATGTACTGTGATTACAGTTACTTTTCCAATTTTTAGATAGCACAGTTAATTATATAAAAAATTTCCAAAGCTGTCTGGTTGCATTTTTCGTTTGTCCATCATTGTGTTTTCTGACATTGGAGTTAACCGTATTTATTTATTTATTTATTTATTTATTTATATTTTTAAAAGATTTTATTTATTTATTTGACACAGAGAGAGAGAGAGAGAGAGCAAGAGAGAGAGTGCACAAGAAGGGGGAGCAACAGAAGGAGAGGGTGAAGCATGTTCACCGCTGAGCAGGGAGCCTGATGTGGGACTTGATTTCAGGACCCTGGGCTCATGACCTGAGCTGAAGGCAGACACTTAACCATTTGAGCCACCCAGGTGCCCAGTTAACTGTATTTAGATACAGCATCTGTGCTCCAATTTGCCATAGACCTCCCCTCTCCCTATCGCCTTCAGCTGATGCCATCTCTCATTCACATAAACTGCCTGATTTCTGAAGGCATTTGAATTTGGGTCCCCCGATTTATATAATAAATCCCCACAATATATGATTCACTGTGGTCCACCAAGATGATAAATGTCCACGTTTTAAGTCCCCAATAAGTGGATTTAGAATATCGAATCAGTCTGAAAAGGAAAGTTGACATATTTAATTTCTGGGTAAAAACAGAATTGTTCTTGGCACTTTTCTATGGAGTTCAGTTGCTGGGGAAGTCCAAAAGGCTGTTTCCATCAGATTACTTCAGCTTAATAGGAAGCTCTGCAGGTATTATAATCAGAAAGAATTTAATAAAGGGAAATGGAAGCACGTAAGTGGGTTAATGAGGCTGGAAAGACAGGCTTTAGGCACCGAGAGCAACACTACAGAACTGCCCTGCCAGGAGAACCAGGGCCTTTGACACAGTGTAGACAGTGGGGAATCAGGGGACTATTACAAGAGCACTTGAATTCAGTAATACAGTGTCATGGCAAGGCAGTTTCCATCGTTGGAGCTGCGTACCTGTTTCTGGACACCTTAAGCAGGAAACTGGATTTTGGGCCACTACTGCCCCCTATTGCCTACTGGTCTTTCAAGAAATAACGCCTCAAAAAAAGAAAAGAAAAAAAATCTCTCAAATTTGCAAAGCACGTTCAGATATACTGATATATCATCTGGTCCTCATGATATAACAAGCAAGGCACATGGGGTCATCATTCCCTCTTTACAGGTGAGGAGACTGAAGCTCAAAGTTGATGGAACGTAAGGTTACACAGCTTTGTGCAAAACTGGAGTAACCACCCAGGTCTCTTCATGCCCAGGCCAGGGCAATGAACTCAACTCATATGTCATGAGTGAGGTCTTTTGTGGCCCTGTGGTAGGCTCTGAGAGCACAGCATACAGATATCAAGGCTGGTGGTTCATAAGTGTTGTGGACTGGCAAATCACCATATCTGCATCAAAAGCACAGAGCATGGGGCCTGTACATGGCAGGGGTATGTCTAGGGACATTCTTGAGAAAAAAAGCGGTGACGTTTGAGTTGGGTTTTGAGGGATGAGTAGAAGTACGTCCGGAAGCAAAATGCAGAAAACCGTCTTAGCAGCTGGCAAGAGCTAAGGGGGCCTGATGAGACAGCAACGCTTTGGGGAGCTCATAGAATTCTAGTTTTGGAGGATTTGAACAAGGTAGAAAAGCGTTTTTGTAGTTGAAGTATTATACACATACAGCAAAATGAGGTGCATCAGTCTTACGTATACATCTTTTTGAGTTAAAAAATAATATAACATGTAAACACTAGGTGAAGATAATAAACTTTTCCGACGTCCCGGGAGGTTCCCTCGTGCCCTTTCCCAGTCTGTACCCACCTCCATCCTTCCCCGGAGGTTTCTGTGGGATGCGGATGTTTCCCAAGGGGTAAGTGCTTTCCCTGCTCAATACTGCTTGCCAAGTAACCAAACACTGTGGGATGACAGGAGGTAATTCATCCGATGGCCCGAGAACGGAGAAGGTGAGCTCGTGGCCCAAAGCCATCTTCTGCCGTTAGGACTCATGGTCAGGATTTCCCCGGTTAGGATGGAAGGGGCTAGCATGGAAGTTGACTTGAGGGTTTTTCCTGGAAGGGTAGGAGGCTTCTTTGAGTCAGAGGATATAAGTTCTTCCCTTAAGTGGGATGTGCCAGCAAGCTGGTAGGTGGGTTTTTTGTTTTAATTCCAGAAGTGGGGCGCCTGGCTGGCTCAGTCCATGGAGCATGGGACACTTGATCTCACGGTTATGAGTTCCAGCCCCACCTTGGGTAGGTAGAGTTTGCTTAAAAAAATAAAATCTTAAGGGGCGTGTGGGTGGCTCAGTCGGTTGAGCGGCTGCCTTCGGTTCAGGTCATGATCCCAGGGTTGTAGGATCGAGTCCCGCATCCGGCTCCCTGCTCAATAGTGAGTCTTTCTCTCTCTCTCCCTCTCCTTCTCTCTCGCAAATAAGTAAGTAATTAAAAAAAAAAAAAAAAGAAACTTTAAAACAACAACAACAACAAAACAATTAGATGGTAACGATCCCGAGGTCTTCTGGAAGGTTCACAAGCAAGGATCAAACTGGTGGAAAACTGAAAAACTGGGAGACAAGTTTGGAGTTTGTTAGCGAAAAATCTCAAAGCTCTTGGGGTGAGACCCCTGTTTCCTTGTACGTCTTTTTTTTTTTAAGAGTTTTTTTTTTTTTTTTAATTTATTTGAGAGACAGCGCGACAACGAGCTGGGGGAGGCAAGAGAAAGAAAATCTCAAGCAGACTCCCTGCTGAGCGTGGAGCCCCACCCGGCTCCCCAACTTAGGACCCTAAGATCGCGACCTGAGCGGAAATCAGAAGTCCCACCCCTAAATGACTGAGCCACCCGGGCGCGCCTCTCCTTCTTCTTACTCCTATTGCTGCCTCCAGATCTTTCACCACCTCTTTGCACAGTCTTAGGGGGTTGCACTGGGCGCGGGAGGTTTCTCGATACCGTCGCTTTCTCCTCTGGTCCACGTGAAATTTAGGTTGCCCGGGAAAGGGGAGGTAGGTGGGGACAACGACGTTTGGCCCTTCAGAGCCACCGTCGAGGCTCAGGTTGGGCGGAGCCGCCATGTCCCTCGGCGGCCGCCGTGCGTCCGTTACGTGGCAGCTGCCGGAGCCCGCCAATCCACGGCGCCCGCATCAGCCCCCTCGGGTGGCGCAGCCGGAAGGGGCGGAGCTGAGGCGGCGGCGGCTGAGGAGGCAGCGGTGGCGGCGGCGGCGGCTCTGGAGGCCGCGGTCCCGGTCCTGGCTTCGGCCCCAGCCCCACCATGGTGACGCTCGCTGAGCTGCTGGTGCTCCTGGCCGCTCTTCTGGCCACGGCCTCGGGTTACTTCGTCAGCATCGACGCGCATGCCGAGGAGTGCTTCTTCGAGCGGGTCACCTCCGGCACCAAGATGGGCCTCATCTTCGAGGTGGCCGAGGGCGGCTTCCTGGACATCGACGTGGAGGTGCGGGCACGCTGCCCGGCGCCCAGACGGGGTCGCGGGGCCGTTCGGGGGTTGGCGGCGCTGGGGCCCGCGCGGGGCCTGCGGGGGCGCGGGGCGTGGAGGTCGCTGTCCGAGTGCTGGGAGGGGCCCGGGCCGCCGTCTGGCCCCCGCCCGGGCGACCCCCTAACGGCCCTTTTCTCCGCGGTCCGCCTGGGTTCCGTACCCCGGGGCCCGGTCGGATACCGAGCGGTTGCTTAGCCGCCTTGGGTTCTTGGCTTGAACGGCGCGCTCCCCGTGGACCCTGTGGCCGAGCTTTTGTCGGCCGGGCGCCGCGTGTCAGCTCGGGGCGCAGAAGTGTTGAGGTTAGTCGAGGGCAGGTCTGTATTGGGTCTGCAGCTACATTCCGTCGCGTGGCGGATTAATGTTGGTGCGTGACGTGGGAACTTTAGAAATAAAGTAAATCGAAAGCTGTTGAAGAAGGCTAGACGGGCATTTGCGTTGTGCTGTTCTTTATTTTTCAAAGAGCGAGCCTGAGCGTGTAACCTATTTTCATGCAAACCTCCAGATACGTCCTGGAGCCATCTCTGACTAGGGGAAAGGGGGACTAGGGTCATTCAATGTGGGGATAATGATTGCAGATGAAGTGTCTGGAGAAAACGACATTGTTCAAAGAAACCTGCAGTCCCTGAATTTCCTCCTCTTATCTTTTTCTTAAAGTGAAAGAGTGACTCGCTTTTATTTTTATTTCTTTTAGGAAATTGGATGTAATTAATACTTAAATTCACTGTTAAGATGATTAATTGAGTTCAGGGGTTTTCCTTTTGACAGTGGACAGCGGAGTTGGGCACCAATTACACAGGCCACGTGAAACCCAGAGATAAGGGGATAATGGAAGGAGGGACTGCTAAAATTAGGACTTGAGATCAGCTCTTCCAGTCTCCCAAGTTCTGCAGGTGACAGGCTTTGTTAAGAGGAACTAAGTTAGTTAACCAGGGCCTAATAGCTGATTTTTAGCAGATGGCTGAGAACATGGGTCTCTTAGTTTCCAGTCTGGTCTTTTTTCTCAAGCCTTCTGGCATCTCAGGTAAGGCAGATTCCTTCACTGGTTTGCATGATCAATTAGGAAAACCTAAAAGTGTAGCTTGCTCAAATTTCTTAGTTTTATTTTTTTTTAAAGATTTTATTTATTTATAGGCAAAGAGGCAGGCAGAGAGGGGGGGAGAGCAGGCTCCCCGCTTGATCCCAGGACCCTGAGATCATGGCTCAGCCGAAGGCAGAGGCTCTAACCCACTGAGCCACCCAGGCACCCCTCAAATTTCTTAGTTTTAAACATTTTTTTTTTATGTTTTGATATTAATAGCATGCATGTGTGTTGGTGATAGAAGGCCAGTTGGAGACCTGTGTAAGGTACTGTTTCTGTTTCTGAGGGGTTCGTGTTTAAGTGGGACAAAGGAAACGTGTCAGGATTGAAGCAGGTCCTGGAGAGTCATCTAGGGCAGCCTTGTTTCACAAGTGGGAGAACTGCAGCCTAAAGAGGTTACTGTCATTAAGTGACGACTACATTTCCTTAGTGAATATTCAACGGCCAGTAAACATAGTACCTACGAACAGTACGATTTAAAATCTTCTGTGATGTGTATTTCTTTCCTGCCTCCAGATTACAGGGCCTGATAATAAAGGAATATATAAAGGAGACCGAGAGTCCAGTGGGAAATACACATTTGCTGCTCACATGGATGGAACGTACAAGTTTTGTTTTAGCAATAGGATGTCTACCATGACTCCAAAGATAGTGATGTTCACCATTGATATCGGGGAGGCTCCCAAAGGACAAGACATGGAAACAGAAGGTGAAATGAACATTCAGATTTATATCCCGTTTCAGGAATTAATGTTGTGTACATGGTTATTCACCTGAATGGAGTATTTATTTTGATTTTTTATTCTAAGTTCATTCACTGTCCTTAAAACCAAAAACTTTTGTGATACATTTTATTTCTCCAGGATTCCAAATTAACAAAAATAAGTTTCTGGAAATTTGTATTCATTTTGGTTCTTTAGAATTGCCTCTTCTGGCAACTTTTCACAGTCAGTCTGTGCTTTTGTAAGCATTATAGGTTATGTGTGTTTTAGGATGTTTGTTGTGTTGATTTGCTAATCCTGGTATACACATCATCGTTTGCTCATTTATACATGACTGGTTGGGTTAAACTTAGTTGTTTTATTTTTGTGTGTTTATATCTTACACTTTTCTTTAGGTGGTGGAGATACCTGGGATGGTAGGTGGATTGCTTTTTGACAGCATCCTGTCTTGCCTATTTTTCTTTGCTGCTAATTTCTGGTTTGCTTTCTTTTCTAACCACGGTTTGTTAGCATGAGAGTGTTTTTTCTCTTAATTAAAGAAAGAGCCCTACAACTAACTAGAGCTTTAGAGCGATTGTTTTTATTTGGGTGATGGGAAGTATAGTTAGGTCATTTTAAATTGCTGGCCCTGGGAATACAGTGATTGGCATCTCAGTAACATCATATTTTGTTTCTTTAAAATGAATGCTGAGGGTGGAAAGATTCAGCTCTAATTTGAGGGATAAAAGTCTTGAGCATAGCTAATAGCAAATAGTG
This sequence comes from Taxidea taxus jeffersonii, assembly GCA_003697995.1. Taxonomy (NCBI): domain Eukaryota; kingdom Metazoa; phylum Chordata; class Mammalia; order Carnivora; family Mustelidae; genus Taxidea; species Taxidea taxus. The sequence continues at coordinate 135,947 of ML102932.1, forward strand.
TTCACTTTGTAAGAAGTGTTTTGGTGGCTTTTTACTGTTACTGAAGTTTTGTAACTTGAAACTTGGTTGGATGTGAAATGCAATTCTAGAAGCTGTGTCTAGAGATGGTGACAAAAGCTCTTTCAGCCGTATGTTATAATTCAGTTAATTTTTATTTCTCCACTGACCAGCAGTAAACCCTGAATTGAGTCTTCTGGATAACTTGTTTACCAAGAACCAGCACATTTGGATTCAGGCATTGGGTGGAAGTGGGGGTTGTACATTGTACGTCAGGATTTGTGGAAACTAGCAATTCAACACATTTCCCAGTATTAATGTGCTAACATTTGTCCTAGATATTTAGCACTTAATAGAGTACTTACATCATAAAGAAATATTTGTTAGGTTTGAAATCTGTAGAATTTAGAGAATCCTACTATTTAGTAATTTCTGTGCTTGTTTTTTGGGGCCATTTGCAGTGTAGGACTTGGCTAACTTAAGGAGAATTCAGAGTTTTCAAGGGGTTTGTGCTTGTTTATTTTCTGGGAATTAGTCCTTTCTACATAGTTAGAAAATGCTGGCTGATGAATGTAACTCTTGAGATATTCTTAAACCTTTAATATTTAAAATTCTTGCTTTTGTTTGCTAATGTCAGTGAATGGAAGCTCTGAAGTCCAACCTTATTCTGAAGCAATGGTCCAAGTGAGGACCATTGTCCAAGTGCTTATTCTGAAGCAAGTGAGGACAGTGTTTGCCTCCAAGAGGACATTTGACAATATCTGGAGACTTTTTTTTTTTTAAAGTAGGCTCTATGCCCATTGTGGGGCTTGAACTCACGACCTTGAGATCAAGAGTTGCATTCTCTACTGACTAATCCATCCAGGTGCCCCATCAGGAGACATTTTTTATTCTCATGGCTGGATGGAAGATCCTAAAATGTAGTGGCTGGCCCCCCACAATGAAGAATTATCTGGTCAAAAATGTCAACAACGCTGTTCTTGAGAAACCCTGCTCCCAAGGTTTCATGTCGTGCTTGGGGTTTCCCAGATGAAGCTAGTGAGGGATGTTTTGAGATTTGAGATTCTACCTAACTACCTTAACATGGGTAGGTGTCCTCTGATGGGAATCTTCCCTTGTGGTAGATATTTTTTTCCTAACTTTGTGTTCGTTGTCATAACATAGCCCTGTCTATAAGCCTACACTTACCCTTCAGAACCGTTAGTCCACCTTGTATTCATTTTTGGCAAAAAAGAATACCTGATTTTAAACCTTGTGCAACTGAGAGCTTGTCTTTTCACTTATGATGCCTGCCATTCCCCACTGTAGTGAAATTATTGCTGCGATTTCTGTAGAGGAGTGTTTGAATTTTGGTGTGGATTTTTTCAAGAATGTCTTGGGTTTTTGTCTGGTCAGCTTCATTGAGATTAAAAGTCTGTTTTGAGGCTGCATTTATATTCACATTAGAGTTATATGATTCTAAAGCATAGGTTTTGATTTTAGTTAAATATTGTTATTTATAGGATTATTGTTAGGAATTTTGTTTTATAGTTTGTGTTCTTTTTTTCCCCTCCTCAGTCCTTTTTTTCTTTTCCAGTTAGTTAATATAGTGAACTTAGCAGTAATTCATTAGAAGAAATTTCTTAGGGTGAATTGTTTTCCTTTTGTTAGTAAGCATTATGTAGTATGTTTCCCACCCTGAAAGAGCTTTCTGTTCTGGGAATGGACATTAAAAAAAATACTTTGAGAATTATATGGTCATCAGTAGTCCAACATGACGTCTGAGCCATTCCGAAACAGCTTCTGAACAGTGTATCCCTTCTCTGAGAAGTATTTTGAGGAATATTGCCTTATGCGTATTTTTTCAAAAGGAGATTGCCAAATATGTGCTAATCTGTTTTTATATTTTTCCGTAGCTCACCAGAACAAGCTAGAAGAAATGATTAATGAGCTGGCAGTGGCGATGACAGCTGTAAAGCATGAACAGGAGTACATGGAAGTTCGGGAGAGAATACACAGAGCAAGTAAGTTAATGCTGGAACTTCGCAGCGGTGTCTGGTGGCCAGAAAGTCCTGAAGGCGTATTACCCAACAGCTTGCTGGAATTTTCCTCATTTGGGTATTTTATAAATATTATCATAGTAAAGCATTGACTTGAAAAAGCAACTATGCCAAGATATTTTTTGAGTACGTATTTGTAGAGCTTTGTACCAGACTGGTTTTTTATTGGGATATTCATTCTAAACTGAAAAATGCTGTTAAGATTTAGTATGAGGTTTTAAAAAAAATCTCTGGTCCGCTGAGGAGTAAAACTAATAGTTTTCCCAAAGCAGGAAGGAAAAATAGAAAGTGGTTGGTTTTTAATCACATAGTCGACATTTCTGTGCCAATGTATAATATTATATGCTGAAATTTAGCTTTTTTTCCCTAAAGTGGAAGGTTTAGGCTAGTTAAAATAGCACTAAAACATGAATCCAAGCAGTCACCAGGTAAAGCTCAGCTTGGGTTCCTGGGCTTGTAAGCTGGGAACATGGAACGTATTTATCTGTGGAAACAGTGATGACTAGAATCCCATATTAGGTTTCAAAAGCCTGTCTGGCCCATGTTACAGTCATAAGTATTACATCTTTGCACGTAAAATTGAGAGGTACCATACTGATGCCCGGACCAGATACCATATTTTAGATCCAGGTCCGCACCTGTGGTTCAGTGTTTTTCATCCTCCAAATAGTTCTTGGGGCTAGATCTCATGGGAGCAAGCTTGTCTGCAAGTGCAAAGTAGTTGAAGTCAGGAATCTTTTTTCCCAGTTTGGGGTAGAGTGAGAGAAGAGTGACTCCAGAGAGAGAGGCACAGCCTGAACCTCTTCAAGATGTGGTTTGTGTTCTCCCTACCCTCTTACATCTCTTGCCATGGATGGAAATGAACCTTTAGGACCTAGAACACGCACCTAGCCTTTTGGTGGGAGAGTAATGAGTAAACACAACAGATTGGAGAAGTAAGAGCCCCTGTCCTCACTTTCTGTGGGGGAGTGGGGCGAGAGGTGGACCACTGCTTGTATACATGCGCTCCCGCCTCTTCTGCTATGGTTCCTTCTTCTCTTTGCATCCACCGGTACTCTGTGTATCCTCTGGGATCGACACCTCCTCTCCCTCACCCGGTGGAGACCCATCTGTTGATTACCTTGCTTTCCACTGGGGCCTAGCCCATTCTGGGGTGAGAAGGGCACTGAGCAGAGTCTGAAGGCCAAAAGCTTCTGCTTTTCGTTTTAACCATTTCAGACCAGATGGCTTTAAAGGTATGGGAGGTTCTTGGGAACACAGCAGTTGGAGGAAGACCTGTCTTCCGGTCTGTGGGGGCATCCAGCCTTACTCTTTGCACGTAATTTGAGTGGAGATGCTCTGTATATGTTTCACAGACAAATAGAATTTTAGGCATTCTGTTTATTTTTGCAAATCAGATAGTTCTCACATGCGTTTTGTATATCTTCCTACAGCACTTACCCCTTCGGGATGAACATAATGAGATAATTTTTTCTTCCTTTATCTCCAGTGTTGTACTATACTTTGTTACTTTTAGATGTGGTTAATGTGTGAATAGTGTGAGGACAGTGTCTTATACACGCACTTTTCCAGGTAAAGTGAAGAGAGATAAATACTTCTTTTTACATGATGGCTTAATGTTTTTGAAGTGTTTACTCGGCCATTTCCCTCTCCAGACACAAATCTTTTTTTTTTTTTTTTAAAGATTTTATTTGTCAGAGAGCGAATGAGCACAGGCAGACAGAGAGGCAGGCAGAGGGAGAAGCAGGCTCCCTGCCGAGCAAGGAGCCCGATGTGGGACTCGATCCCAGGACGCTGGGATCATGACCTGAGCCGAAGGCAGCCGCTTAACCAACTGAGCCACCCAGGCGTCCCCAGACACAAATCTTAAGTGCTAGTCCTTCACAGTTAATGCTGGATATTGGTTACTAAGTTTTCAGCAGAAGTTAAACTTCATGCTCTAGAATTAGTACTAAAAATTTCAGCTTTAGTGATTTTTAGGGTTCTAATTAGTAATATTCTTGGGCATGTATCTTTTCTTACTCTGGGAAAAAAGCCACATTTTTTGTTAACTGTAAGTTTTATTTTTGGGGGGTTAATTGCTTTTCATTTCTTTTTGAGTGATTATTAGTCTAGTAGCTTTTTTTTTTTTTTTAGATTTTTATTTATTTATTTGACAGACAGAGATCACAAGTAGGCAGAGAGGCAGGCAGAGAGAGAGGAGGAAGCAGGCTCCCTGCCGAGCAGAGAGCCTGATGTGGGGCTCGATCCCAGGACCCTGGGATCATGACCTGAGCCGAAGGCAGAGGCTTTAACCCACTGAGCCACCCAGGCGCCCCAGTCTAGTAGCTATTATAATCTAGTTAATGATCTACAAATGATATATATCTAAAAATACGGCACTCATTCAGCTGATTAATATTGTTACTATATTGCTGATTATAATTGCTTTTAAAATTGGTCATTTGTAGAAAAATCAGAAACTGCCTAGTAATTTAAAAAAGTTAAGGCTGTAGATTTGATCAGAAATTTGAAAGAATGTGACATAGATTGAGCAGAATAATAAAGAGTGGTCTTGGCTCTTGTTTTAAGGATCGGACCCTTAGCTTAAGAGTGGGATAGGTCATGGACTGGTTCCAGTTTGTTGTAATTGCCAGTATTGGTTCATGAAACTGAGAAACCTTCACCTAGAACAGATGCCAGATACATAGTAGGTGCTCAGTATTTGTTGAATACATGTTTAAGGAAAAAGCCACTTAGATTGACATATTTTGACTAGGTAGGTAGTGCTTTAGGGTAACTGTGATCTTGAAATAATCTGTATTTTTTTTTTCAAGTCTGTTTTCTGATTCAGCAAAAAAGATTATAATGTAGGAATATTTTAATGGAAAGGAGAAAGGAGGTCATATTGGGTTTTAACCCTAGAGGTTGAAGTCACTTGGGCAAGTCACTTTTCCTCTCTGCTCTCCATACACAAGCAGAGCAGACTTGACCATATCATGTGAATCTTTAAGGTCCCATTTAAAGCTAATTATTTTCTGCTGCTGAGTTTGTTGAGTTGCCTGGGGACAAAAGACAAAAAGTATTTAGAGTACTGTGAATGGTGTGAAAATACTACTTTCATAGAGTAAAGACTAGGATGACTCATGATGCTTATGCATTTGGATTTTTAATCATTTTTTATTTTTTTTTTGGTTAAATTTTGTTTTTTTGTCTGTCCTCACAGTCAACGACAACACAAACAGCAGAGTGGTCCTTTGGTCCTTCTTTGAAGCTCTTGTTCTAGTTGCCATGACATTGGGACAGATCTACTACCTGAAGAGATTTTTTGAAGTCCGGAGGGTTGTTTAAAAAGCCTTTTCCTGATGATCTCAAAATCATAATTCACTGTTTACCAAACATCTTGGTGATAATAATGTCATTAGTTTCTACATTTTTATTTTTGAAACTGTACATTCACAGCTTCTGTTTCTTTGCGATTAATAGATATTGGGGGAAAACACCTTTTTAGGAAAGTTAGAGTGAAAATGTGACACTTGATTGGCATAATTTCTTATTTGAATTCTGCCTCCATTATCCAGGTCTGTCAGAACTTCCCAACACTGTAAATGAAACACAGGCATATAGTCCCGATTATATCTTCTTTCCATGCGTTTTCATGAAGTGCAGTTCACAAAAGTACTTCATGGATAGTACTTCACTTAAATGACTGCATTCTTTGGATCTCTTATCCTGCAGTTCAAGTCATTAAAGATTCTTTTTGTTAAGTCCTTATGAGAAACAGCTGTCTGAATCTTGACATTTTTCTACCCAGCCTACTGGCAGAGCTCTGACTGGAGTGTGACCAGGTTGGTACTTTGATACTTGTCTATCTTGTTTTTGCTTTAAAGATTAGACTTAACCACATTTCCCCCCTAAATTTGTGTTTTGCACCTTAGGACTCAGTCACCTCCAATTAAATTGATGACACAAGCAGCTAATAACCATTTTTTGGTTTCTGCCTAACTTTGCAAGCAGTTTCTACTAAAGCTAGTTCTCTGGGTGTTGCAGCCAATGGTAGCTCTTTTCTTTCTGTGCTGGCACATCCACTTTCTCCGCTCTTGGCATGTAGGAAATGTGCATTCATATAATTGGAAAAATCTGGATTTCTGATGCCAAAGGGTTAAAGCCTCTTGGATTTCATTACAATGATATACAGCCACTATTTTATTTTTGATCAGTGGCATTTTTGCCATTGTTTAATTAGGGTACTGGACAGCACTGTCAGTACTAGGATTTTGTTTTTGTTTTTCTTGGGTCTTTTTTGGCACATGTGAATTTTGTTTTGTATAAAATGAAATGACTTTCTCTTGGTCTCTGATGATGGGTTTAAAATTAAAGGAGCATCTGGTCGTGGTGTGGGGGTGATCCAGGATTATGTTGTGACTGATGTATATTAGTTACTTGTACATTTTTTTTTGGATCTTTGCAAGGGGAAAGCTACAAGTAACAAGTTTTATATAATTAATTTAAATTTGTTACAGGTTTTCATGTTCAGAATAAGCAATTTTTCAGCCTTTGGTGAAAATACTTGCAACAGTTTAAGGTGACTGTATTTTACCTTAAGACAACAGTTGCAATGCCAATTTTTTTTTTTTTTTTTTGGTGTGTGTGAAAACACTTCAAAATTGAATTAAAAGATGTACATTTAAAATTGGTTGTGTATCTGATCTGCCCCAGGTTCAGTAAATAAACAATTCTTTTTAAAAACAGTATTTTGTGTTTCATATTAATGATTAATTCACATTTGTTAAATATCAACTTTCTATTCATATTTGAAATGAGACATGTCCGTGTTTTCTGAGTTACTATGCCTGTTATAGATGTCTGTCATTTTGTATGTCTGTAAACTTGAGGATAGTGAGTAGGAACCCAATGTCAGTTTTCCTTGTGTAGTTTCTTTTGATGATTCATTGTTAATATCTTAAGTATTTTTTTTCATTTGGAAAAAAAGTTGAGTTATTTTAACTCAGCTGCCTGGTTTATTGGATGTGGGAAACAAGTTTAGGAGGGATTCAGTGATTTGTGCAAGGCCCTCAGATGAAGCCTGGTGGAATCAGAAATTGGATCTCTGCTTTTAGAAATTGTTGCTCTTCCTCTATTACACTAAGGGCCTGTTAGTAATAAACTGCCATTTGTTGGACATTGTGGAATGTCCTGGCACTGTGCTAAGTGCTGTATGCAGTCTGTTTAATTTATTCCTCAAAACAGCCCTTAACCTTGGGTGCTATTATAATCCTTTTGGAAATAGGGAAACAGGCTTGGAAAGCATCCAAGGGCCTGAAAACTAGTAAGTAGATACCCAAATGCAAATGCTAGTATGCTCTTTCCCTCTGCCTTTATTTTCAGAGCTGTGGAAGTCCCATTTTATAACAGTTGTCAGGGGTATTTTGAGGTGTGATCCTGTTTCACTGGAAACGTTGTCTCAGACTTTTTTTTTTTTTTTTTTTTTCACTTCATTTAGTTTGTGATGACTGGAGTCTGTTTGAGTACTATTCCCATTTATCCATCCCAAAAATATCTGAGTGACTGCTGTGTGCTGCCAGCTGTAGCCCTTGGGTTAAAGAAATTAAAGAAAAATCCCCATTGTCGTGGGATTTACCTTTTAGTGGAGGAAGAAGAACCTAATAAGTAAACTGATCAGTATATTAGTAGTGAGTGCAATGGAGGAGAGGGGAGGCAGGCTGAGCGGTTCTAGTGATTAGGGAAGGAAGGCCTCACTGAGATGACATTCGTTAAGTAGGGGAGCAAGCCGCGCACGGAGTCCAGCACGTAGCAGGCCATTGATGAAAGCTCCCTGAACGAATGTGTGCGTGGACAAGTGAGCCCGTCCCAGGCGACGGCGGAACCGTTGAGCCGAGGAACAGGAAGATCATGTTCTCATTTGGGACTCTAACCTTCTCGGAAGTAAACCCCCATTTAGCGTGTACCGGGCGCTGGGTCCCCACCATCCCCGATTTCGCGTATCTGTTGACCTGGGCTCCAGGAGCGGTGTACGTTTCTAGCCACTCCAGACCAACCTGTCCCTTGGCCAGGACGCGGTCTTGTGCTGCCACCTGCCTCTGATGAGCGCAGAAAGCCAGCGACCCGGAGCAGACTCCCTCCGCCCTAATGCCTGTTCTCGGTGGGAATGCGCCCGAGCCAAGGCGGCTGCGTGGGACGGACGGTACTACTCCGGTCTGGCCCCGTCCCCACCGCCCGCTTTCCCTGCCCGGCGGTCAGTTTTTCCCGCTCGCGCAGGACCCTTTTCCCGAGCTCCGGAACTCCGCTGCTAGAACGCGGTTCCCCGCGGTCCCGCGGACAGCCGGAAGCGGAAGTGCTCGCGGCGCCGCCCCGGTGGCGGCCGGGTGGTGGCGGCGGCGGCGGCGGCGGCTATGGAGCACGTGACGGAGGGCTCCTGGGAGTCGCTGCCCATGGGGCTGCACCCACGGGTGCTGGGCGCGCTGCGGGAGCTGGGGTTCCCGTACATGACGCCCGTGCAGGTACCCGGCGCGGCCGGGCGGGGAAGGGTCCTCCGTGCTCCGGAGAGGGGGGTGGCAGGCGGGGCAGGGGGGCTCTGAGCGGGCCGGGACCCCCCGGGACTTCTGCCGTATCTTCAGCCTGCCTACCCTGGTTAATGACGCCGGCGGGGAGGGGGCGGCGGCGCCCCTGCGCCAGGGCCCTGACCCCCGCGACCATCCCGCCCCTCATCCCCACCCCCCGCCTGGGAGTGCTGGGGCCCAAGTGCCCGCTGCGTCCCAGCGCTGCCCCTCTAGCAGGTGATTTAACCTCTCCGCGCTGTTTCCTTCTTACCTGTTTGCTGTGGGATGTCCCTAAGACTGTTGGACACATTATGGGAGCTCAGAAAATAATACCTGCCCTTTTTACTATGCGGGCCAAGTGAAGCGTTCTGGCCCCATTTATTTGTTAACTCAAGAAATATTTGTTGAGGACATACTGTGCATCAGGTTTTCTAGACTCTGGGGATTTTGCAGTGTTGGTCCCCAGGCAGGGACCTTATTTTCCACTGCAGGGGAGGGAGAAAGGAGTAGAATATGGTAATTTCAGTTGGTGATAAGTGTCACTAAGGTCCAGGACAGGAGGTGAAGGTGGTGTGTTAGGGAAGGCCCCTCCGAAAGTGCCATTGAGCTGATACCGGAATGATTGAGGAGCTGACTGTGGGGTGATTGGGGCAGGATTTCTCAGCAGAGAGAAATGCCAGTGCAGATGACCTGGGGCTAGAGGTGACCTGGGAGGAACAGAAAGAAGGCCTTTGGTGGGAGTATCAGGCTTAGTATAAGAGATGAACAAAGTAGGGTCCATGTTGTGCAGGGTCTTGGAGGAGTTTGGATTCTGTTTAAATGCAACGGGAAGCCATCTTAATGGGAAGTAATGGATGAAGGGAAGGGAGGTGATTGCTGTGTGGAGAATGGACTTCAGGGGCTTCGAGAAGCAGGAGGTCAGGGGGCCAGTGTCAAGTGACAGGTGGTGGTGACTTGGAGTAGAGTGGATTCTGAGAAGGGAGGTTTGAGAGAGCATCTGGGTTGTTGGGGGGCCAGATGTAGGGGTTACCAAAGAGAGGAATCTAGGTTTTTGTCTTTAGCATCTGGGTGGATGGCGATACTGTTTACTGAGATAAGTAAGGGAGGGAGAGGTAACACGTTTCGAGGGAAATTCAAGAGTTACTGAGTTGAGATGTCCATGAGATCCTCAGGAAAGAGGTGGAGGAAGCTGGAGATGACAGTTGGGAGTACTTCGAACCCTGCCTTGGGACTGTAGTGCAGGGAGACCAAGTCGCTGCCGACAGTGTTGGTAATCGGTAATCAGGGGCTGTGCCGTCCACTGTGGGAGTCGGTAGACACATGAGGCTCTTGAACACTTGAACTATGGTGAGTCTGAATTGAGATGTGCCCCACCTGTAGAAGGTTCAATGGATTTTGAAGACTTAGTATTAAAAAAAGGAATGGAACATATCTCATTAATTTTGAAAATATTCATTACCTGTTAAAGTGACATTAGTCTGGGTCTCCTGGGTTAAATAAAACACATTAGTAAAATTCATTCTACGTTTTTCTTTTTACTTTTTTTCCCAAGATTTTATTTATTTATTTGACAGAGGGAGAGAGATCACAAGTAGGCAGAGAGGTAGGTGAGAGAGAAGGGGAAGCAGGCTCCCCGCTGAGCAGAGAGCCTGATGCGGGGCTTGATCCCAGGACCCTGGGATCATGACCTGAGCCAAAGGCAGAGGCTTTAACCCACTGAGCCACCCAGGCGGCCCAAATAAATAAAATCTTTGGGAAAAAAAAAAGTGCTACATGTGCTGTGATGGGTGAGCTTAGGCTCTGAGGACCAGGAGTGGATCGTGGAGGGGATGACCTCAAAGTTGAGACCTGAGTCTGCTTTTTGCAGGACCTGGAGGTACCCTGTGGTGTTTAAAATGAGAGGGTTTATTGGAATCATTGTGTCTTTGTTTGTTTTTTTTTTTTTTAAGATTGCATTTATTTATTTGACAGAGCAGGAGAGCACAAGCAGGAGGAGCAGTACGTAGAAGCAGAGGGAGAAGCAGACTCCCCGTTGAGCAGGGGACCCGATGTAGGGCTCGATCCCAGGACCCGGGGATCATGACCTGAGCTGAAGGCAGTTGCTTAACCCACTGAGCCACCCAGGCATCCCTGAAATCATTATTTTTTTGATATGAGAGCTGGAAGGGACTCCAAAACTCAGTGTCTTCAAACCCTTCCTGGTCCAGGGGGGGAAAGGATTTGAGGGAGGGCTATTTTCAGGACTCTGGAATCCCAGCTCAGCTCACTGTTCCCTCCACACTGACACCGCAGCTGTGTTCTGCTGTGTTGCCTCTGAGCCATCCCCTTGAGGTGCTTTGTGGTGACTGTACTCAGGGTCTGCAGTGTGTGTGTGTGTGGGGACCCCCATTGTGACCCAGGCCACCTCCACAGAGCCTGGCATTCTCTAACCGGGGCTTTGCATCTCTTTCTCTAGTCTGCAGCCATCCCTCTGTTCATGAAAAACAAAGATGTCGCCGCAGAGGCGGTGAGTACCTCATGGAAATGCAGCTTGTCCTCCTGTTTTCCCTCCAGAATGAACTGTGAGGAAAAGCAAACCAAGTTATCTGTGTATTGGCAGGTCACAGGTAGTGGCAAAACACTCGCTTTTGTCATCCCCATCCTGGAAATTCTTCTGAGAAGGGAAGAGAAGCTAAAAAAGAATCAGGTGAGGATCGCTAGGGGGTATATTTTTACTTAGTCAGTATAGAGTTCACAGTTCAAAGAAGCTGGTCAAAAGATTGAAAAAAAAAAATCTGTTGTCATTACTTGCAGATACTTTGTTTCTGAGTCTGCCTGCCTGTTGATATTTATTGTGGCTCCCCAGATCAACACTTCTATGTTTCCTCCCTCATTCATGGCCTTGTGCAGAGCAGCAAATGCTCGGGGTCACCTACTGTGCACGTTCCCAGCTGAGTCTGAACCGGGCAACACTCTGCCTTCCTGTGTAGCTCTCAGACTATAAACAGGCATCCTTCTCATGGTCTGTTTACTGCTGTGATTCTTGCTGGGGATTTCAGCATTAAAATGGCCTCAGGAGTAGAGCTGAAGCACCGGCTAGTGTTCCTGAGCGCCAGAAGGCTGGGATGGGCCTTTTGGAAAACATAAGTGTGCGAGATACACTCCATCCAGGCATGAGCTATAGTGCGACCCGCAGCAAAGTCAGTATTGATAAATCAACTCTGTATTATTCAAGGTGTCTTTAAACAGAAGCACACATAAAAACCAGCTTCTGTATTGATTGATGGACAGAACATGACCAGAGGCTCCTCGGAACCTGACCCTGCATTTCCCCCAGGGGAGATGTGTTTCCGTGTTTGTCAGTAATGAGAACTGGCTGGGATCCAGAGCATCTCTGATAAGCCCTGGGACAGAGGAAGCAGTGGAAGCCCAGAATCCTGTTCCCTGGGGCACTCGTCTCTGTGAGCTGCACGGTTCTGGCGCAGGTGTTCAGCTCCTCGAGCCCGCTCTGCTCACTGTTTCCTTTCCCCGCTCGCGGGCAGGTCGGGGCGCTCGTCATCACACCCACGCGGGAGCTGGCTATTCAGATAGATGAAGTCCTGGCGCATTTCACGAAGCACTTCCCGCAGTTCAGGTGAGTTGGATACGGCGCCCCTGGTAGCCACGGGCTGTTACTTTGCCTGACCTGCTCAAGAGCTGTTGCTTGTTTTAGCCAGATTCTCTGGATCGGAGGCAGGAATCCTGGAGAAGATGTTGCAAGGTTTAAGGAACAAGGGTAAGTTTGCTTGCTTCTGCTCCTTTCCTTGCTTGTTTTTGGCACTGAACCCAAGAGGAAGTGATACCTGGTCTAGGCCTCATGGGGAACATTCCCTTTGGCAATGCACTCTCCCCAAAAAGTTGTATTCTTCAGGCCACATTCCCATTTTTCCTGCTGGCTCCTTCCTGGGGAATAAGGCCCTGACGAGCATTTCGCCTTCAGTGAGTCTCACCCTGCAGAGGAGAAGGGAGTCGGGTGGCCCTGCCTCTCGCCAGGCTGACTATACAGGATTTAGTGCCCTTGCTTTTCTCACTCAGGGCTCTCTAAGTGGTCTCATCTCACTCCTGGTGGTCCCTGACCTCACGCTGAGTCCCAGCCCTGCAGGTAGCTGCTTGTCTGCCTGGCATTTCCCGGGCATCTCCCGGCTGTTGCAGACATGTCTGGGATGGGTACCTTTTATTCCCAAATCTGCATGTTGTCTGGAGTTTCGCAGTCACCTGTCCACCCTTGTGCTTCTCCTGAAGTCAGGAACTTGGTCTTGATGCCCCACTGTCCCTTCTGTCCCAGCCCCTCATTAACCATCACTGGATCATTCACATTTTCTCTCCAGAGCACACATCTCTAGCCCTTTTATTTTGTCCCTTTGCCCCCTCTCCCGCTCTGATCTGGACCACCCTGTCTCTCCTGGGCTCCTGCAGTAGCATTCTCTCCTGTGTTTTTCTGCTTTGCCTTCTTATAATCCACACCCCAAAGAGCAACCCAAGTGGTCTTTTCAGAGTGCCAGCCTGATCATGTCACTCATTGAAGATTCTTTACGGGCTTCTTGTGGCCCTTAGGAAGGATTCTAATGTTCGTACGGCGCTTGCCAGGCCACCATTCTCCACTGCCGCTGCCTTCTCATGCCCCTGCAGTTGCACAGACCCAGCTTTCCTCTAGAGCACTGTGTGGGGCAGGCTCACCGTGTCCCTAGGTAGGCTCAGCGGTCAGTGTACTGTCTGTCCCACAGCATTGCATCTTCAGAGCCTCACATGGTGCCGAGCACACACAGGTGCTTAATAAACAGATGGATGTTTGGCTGCATGCCGACCATCAGCCCTTTGGAATTTTTTCAGTTGCACCATGAATAAGGTTTATTATCAGCAGTGAAGGGTTTTGTGGCTAGTTTGTTAGAGAAACTTAATAAAGAGAACTGCTTCTACTAGCATTTGCCATGTTCCACCTATCCTATGCGATGCCTTTCAGCAGGGGTCACAAAGTTGTGTTGGGGTCAGAGGATAATATCAGTGTGTGAAAGGGCTGGGGTGGGCTTGGGTCGGAACTGCTCAGTGCGTGGTCAAACACTCCTCTCTAGCTGGTAGGTTGCCTTGCAGGATTCTGGGCTCAGTATTGCCAGATACTGAATTTTTTAAAAAGAACATGGAATTCCAAATTTTTATATGTTAGCTCCATACTTTTTAAACCATTGGCATGTAATTCACATTAAAAAAAACAAAAACAAAAACAAAAAACTTGGAAGGCCTGGCTGGCTCAATCACTGGAGCATGCAACTCTTGACTTGGGTGAGGGTTGTGGATTTGAAACCCACATTGGGTGTAGCGCTTACTTAAAAACAAAATTTAGGGGCACCTGGGTGGCTCAGTGGGTTGGGCCACTGCCTTCGGCTCAGGTCATGATCCCAGGGCCGTGGGATCGAGCCCCGCGTCGGGCTCTCTGCTCAGCAGGGAGCCTGCTGCTCCCTCTCTGTCTGCTTCACTGCCTACTTGTGATCTCTGTCTGTCAAATAAATAAATAAAATCTTTAAAAAAAAAAAAAATTTAAGGGGCACCTGGGTGGCTCAGTGGGTTAATAAGCCTCTGCCTTCGGCTTAGGTCATGATCTCAGGGTCCTGGGATCAAGCCCCGCATCAGGCTCTTTGCTC
>ML102932.1:150275-189469 GCA_003697995.1 Taxidea taxus jeffersonii
CTGCCTCTCTGCCTACTTGTGATCTCTCTCTCTCTCTGTCAAATAAATTAAAAAAAAAAATTTTTTTAAGGGGCATCTGGGTCACTCAGTCAGTTAAGCATCTGCCTTCAGTTCAGGTCATGATCCCAGGGTTCTGGGATCAAGCCCCACCATCGGACTTCATGCTCAGTGGGGAGTCTGCTTCTCTCTTTCCCTCTGCTGCTCCCCTGTTTTTGTTCTCTCTCGCTCTGCTCTGTCCAATAAATAAAATGTTTAACAAAAATTTCTTCTAAAAAAAAAAACCTGAAATAAAAAACCAACTGCTTGCAGGTCAGCCAGTGTGGAGGGGCCGTGTTTGTCCTTTCATCTGCAGCTGTGATCTTGAACATAAAATTCTTTCTAATTCTGCTCACATTTTCATTTTGTAGATGAGTTACTTAGGGCCTAAAGTGGTTAAATAACTTGTTCTAGGTCAGGGGTCAGCAAACCTTTTCTGAAAAGGAACCACGTGGTTTGTCACGGGTATTCAGCTCCACTGTTGGGGCGTGAAAGCAGCCAGACACAATACGTGCACGGATGGGCATGGTCAGTAAGGCGGCACAGAAGCAGGTGCAGGCCAGATGTGGCCAGTGGGCCCGGTGTGTGCTGACCCCGTCCTGGGTCTTGGCCTGGAACCCATCTGCCTTCCTCCTGGCCCTCACCTTTCTACCCTGAGGCCTGCCCCCTCACTCATGGCTGTATTTCCCTTTAGTGGGAACTTAGATGCCTTGGGTGACCATGGGGCATTACAAAACTTAGTATCTGGAATCACAGATATTCCCAAGGTCCAGAGAGTGTGGTAAATGTTTATTGTGTTTTCAAAGTGGGAACATCATTGTGGCCACTCCAGGCCGCCTGGAGGACATGTTCCGGAGGAAGGCAGAAGGCTTGGATCTGGCCAGCTGTGTGAGGTCCCTCGACGTCCTGGTGTTGGATGAAGCAGACAGACTTCTGGACATGGGGTTTGAGGCAAGGTGCTGGACTATGGGCTTCTTTGGCTTTGGGTGAAAAGAAAAATTCCTTTACCACTTTATGACTGCCTTTATTGGGCTCATTTGAGTTTCAGATCACTAGGTTTGATCTTTCATATACTACCACACAGTGTAAATTCCAGTTCTACTTCTTAAGATGCATTTTCTTTCATAATTTTTTTGAAAGTTTGTGTGTGTGTTTTGAATAGCTATTGGGATGTAATTCATATATCGTATAATTCACCTACTTAAAATGTATAGGTCTATGGTTTTTAGTTCCAAAAAGTTTTTTGTCTTATCTTCATTCTCTTTTAATTGCCCCACGTGATAAAAGTGCAATTATGTATTCATATTGGAGAAAACTTGGAAAAATTAGAGTAAAAAGAAGAAAAGAAGTATAAAGAGAGTACAAAGTAAAGTATAAAGAGTGTAAAGTAAAGAGTACAAAGTGAAAAGAGAGTATAGAGAAGAAAAATTGCTCATAATCTCATCCCCCGGTTAATGTCTGCTGTAAATACTGATGGCTTTTCCCCTGATCTTCTAAATACCTGTTTAGTGTCATAAAGTGGTATTTGTTGACGATGCTGATAAACGAGGGGCTAAGCTCGAACCCTCTTTTTTTAGCATAAACACCATCCTGGAGTTTTTGCCAAAGCAGAGGAGAACAGGCCTTTTCTCTGCCACCCAGACGCAGGAAGTGGAGAGCCTGGTGCGAGCGGGGCTACGGAACCCCGTCCGGATTTCGGTGAAGGAGAAGGGCGTAGCGGCCAGCAGCACTCAGAAAACTCCTTCCCGCCTGGAGAACTACTATATGGTGCGCACTGGATCTCCTTGCCAATTCCCGCGGCTTGGTTAGAATGCTGACTGGGGTCTCCTGGGCGATGTGGCACTGCCTCTAGGGCAGCCGCCTGGAGGGTGGTGTTGAAATCCGTAGGCTCCCGGAGCTGGGGCGGGGGAGCTTCTTAATTGTTGGTGTTTTCGGGCTGGGGTGGAAAAAGTCAGGAGCCCGCCTTTCCTGCACAGAGGGAGGGGTCCATAGGTAGCGTCGTGCCTAGCTGAGTGGGTGCCAGAACGCGACAGCCCCAGACAAAGCTCAGGGACACATCTTGGCTTTGTCCCTTACTAATTGAACTAGATGCACTTACCTGTACAATGTTGGCTCCAATACTACCCACTTCATGGGTTGCGGTGAGGATGGATTGATTACTGTGGATTAATACAGATTAGGCTAGTGCCTAGTATATAGTAAGTACCAGTAACTATTAGCTCTGGACATCGACTGTGGCTCTTGTGGCTTTCTGCTGTTTTGTATTCATTTCACTGATAGTATTTTAGAGAGATCTGAGTGTGTGAGAAGAAATTCCAAATTGAGAATTTGGTTTTGGTAAAAATAGGGGGAGTGCGTGCAGATGGGTTTAAATGTCTCTCATGTAGGGGCCTGAACACAGCCTTTGAGTGAATTAGGAGGGACTGGAGTCTGTCTCCTTGGGGGTCTTTCAAATTTTGTACATTCTTTTCTGGAACCCTGGGTTCATCTTAAAGCAGCGATTTCTGAACATGGAGATATATCAGAATCTTCTGGGGGCTCTTAAATAGTATGGATTCTTGGGTTGAATCCTAGACCTACTGAGTTTGTGTGCTGTGCCCAAGAATCTGCATTTAAAATCTACCCTATCTGGAGGGATACCTGGCTGGCTCAGTCTGGAAAGCGTGCAACTCTTGATCTTGGGGTCATGAGTTCAAGCCCCATGTTGGGCATAGAGCCTACTTAAAAAAAAAAAAATCTACCCTGGATATAGCTGGTGTGGTCCCTGTCTGTATACTGGGATTTGGGGATGATTGCTTTAGATGCCTGTGTGTGTCTCCGTTATGTGACAGACTTGTGTCCGCAGCACATGCTGATACCCATTCGGAGCCAGGTGGACCGACTAACACACTGACCGAAGTGTGTTCTATCAGTGGAGGAAATCAGATTCCTTAACGTTTAAGGCTGAAACTGAAAATAGCTGAAGAGATTATTATCGTAAGTTGCTTTTTTTTTCTTAATTGATTTCCTTTTTTACTTTGCAGGTATGTAAGGCAGATGAGAAATTTAACCAGTTGGTACATTTTCTTCGAAATCATAAGCAGGAAAAACACCTGGTCTTCTTCAGGTAATTCTTCTGGATGCTGTGGTAGGAGAATCGGGGGCTCAGTCACATCCAGAATGTACAGATGCATGTAGCCCTGAGGTTTGGGATTCTCTCAGGAATGTTTTTGCTTCAAGTAACTGAGAACCCAACTTTTGTGACGTAAGCAGGAGTTATTTTTCTCCTGTAGAAAGAAGGCCAGAGGTTAGGCAGGTCCTGACATTGGGTTGTGTCTTCCCTGTGTCCAGGTCAGTACTTCTGTGACTATCATTGGCCTTTTATTCATGTCTGTCCCTTCATGGTTTGAAGATGGCCACTGTCATGCCCGCTGCCCCATCTGCACTGAAAACAGAAAAGGGAAGGGGAAGGGCATTCTTCATACCAGAAGAGCAGAAAGCTTTCTCAGAAGCCCCGCTTCCCCAGCTGACTCAGGCTTTTATTTCAGGGGCCAAAGGTGAGTCAGTGGGCAGCCGCTCAGCTTCAGAGAGGCAGAGGAAATGAGTGTGCAGCTGTCCCAGCCTCTGTCGTGGAGGTGAAGGAGGGAGTGGCTGGTGATGGCCTTGAAGCAGCCAGCCCAGTGGCCGCCACTGTTCTGTCCTGCTGTCAGAACTCCAGGAGGGCTTCAGATCTAGAGTTTACGGTGGCTGATGGTAGCTGTTCTCCCAGAGAGGGCGGGGTCCTCTCTACTGCAGCTGGTGCTCGCCGCCTCCGTCCCCCAGCAGTAGGGGGCCCAGGCGGCCAGTGACGCTGAGCCCTCTGTCCCCCCTCGCAGCACCTGTGCCTGTGTGGAATACTACGGAAAGGCTCTGGAGGCCCTGGTGAAGAGTGTGAAGGTCATGTGCATTCACGGGAAGATGAAACACAAGCGCGATAAGATCTTCATGGGATTCCGCAGATTGCAGAGGTGCGTTAGCTGCCCTGCAGCTCACTGTGTGCTTTCGCAGGTCCCTCGCGTGGGCTGTGTTCTTTGCCTGGAACCCTCTTTCTCCTCTGCCCAGTTACCACACCTGCTCTGTGTGGCCCCGGGGCGTCCCATCCCCAGCCTGACCCCGTCGTGCTGTGCTGCACTGACTTCCCTTACGATTCCCTTACTTCCCTTACGATCCAGCTTCCCTGCAAGATCGTAAGCTCTATGAGAATCTGGCCCAGCCCCTGGCCCAGGGGTTTTGATACCTATTTGTTGAATTGATGGAGGGCATGGATAGGAGCAATTCATTGAAGTCTCATAGGTTCTCACTGGGTCACTGCCCAGTTGGGACCTCGCACCTCTCAGTGGCCATAATTAATTCTGCATGTAGAAGTAACATTTTTCTGCTTTTCTAAGAGCCTCCTGGCTGTGTTGTTAAAAGCACTCTTCTAGGAGCGCCTGGGAGGCTCAGTGGGTTAAAGCCTCTGCCTTCGGCTCAGGTCATGATCTCAGGGTCCTGGGATCGAGCCCCACATCGGGCTCTCTGCTCAGCGGGGAGCCTGCTCCCCCCCCCATCCCCTGCCTGCCTCTCAGCCTACTTGTGAACTCTCTGTCAAATAAATAAATAAAATCTTTTTTAAAAAAATGCTTTCTTCTAGACAGAGTGATAGAATGGACTGTACACCTAGGATTAGACGCACTACAGTTTTTGGGTTGTTTTAAAGAAAAGTATGCTGATTTAAAAAGTCCTTTCCCAGTCTCTTCCCTGCCTCTTGTTTTCATTGGGAATTTGTGAAGTCCTAGATATCCTTAGGAGGAAAAAAAAAGTCAAAATGGGATTCCTAATTGCTTGCATCTGTGAGAGGTTCCAGAACCTATGCCTTACTGTCGTCCTCCTCATTGAGGCTGGAAAAGACTGATGGTGAGGACGTTGGTTGCCCCCTTGCTCGGAATGGTGTTTTCTCATTTTCTAGTGGGATTTTAGTGTGCACGGATGTCATGGCCCGAGGAATAGACATTCCTGAAGTAAACTGGGTTTTGCAGTATGACCCTCCCAGCAGCGCAAGGTATGGCATGATGGAATGTGACCCTCTTTGTCAGGAATCTGGCCCCATGAGTCCTGAGGAAGATACACATAATGATGTTCATCAAAACATTACTTTTGGGGCGCCTGGGTGGTTCAGTGGGTTAAGCCTCTGCCTTTAGTTTAGGCCATGACCTCAGGATCCTGGGATCCAGCATCGGGCTCTCTGCTCAGCAGCGAGCCTGCTTCTCCCTCTTTCTCTGCCTACTTGTGATCTCTCTCTCCTTGCCAAATAAATAAATAACATCCTAAAAAAAATTACTTAGCAAAAATGGATGAAGAGGTGAACTGTCCATGGCGTGTGAAAATAGTGATGCCGTAGTATGCAATTATTTTCACGTGCTTTTTTTTTTAAACAATGACAATTTTCTTAAAAGATTTTATTGATTTATATGAGACAGAGATAGCATAAGCAGGGGGAGCGGCAGGCAGAGGCAGAGGAAGAAGCAGACTCCCCACTGAACGGGAGCCCGATCCCAGGACCCTGGGATCATGACCTGAGCCGAAGGCAGATGTTTAACCGACTGAGCCACCCACGAGCCCCTCCATGTGCCTTTTAAAGTTCTTGCACAGGTGCATCTGATAGATGCTTAAAGGAAGGTAATCCATGACTCCATATATGAAAGTCTTACTCTCCCAGAACAAACATATACTCCTCATAGATCCTTCCAAACATAGGAAAATGTGGGGGAATAGACCTCCCGAGTGGTAATGATCCTTACTTTACTGGCCACTTTTCTGTACTTTTGTCTCCCAGTTTTCTACTAGGACTGTGTTTTACCTGTATCATCAGATAGGCATACATGTAAAACTTTCTTAGTTCACATTAAGTGTCTTGTAGAATCCTGTCTGGTTTGCAGTCTACATTTAACTGTCAGCATTTGTATCTGTGACCCTAGTGAGAGGCAGGGTTGGGCTGAGCTATGGAGTCTGGGCTCCTGCTTGCCCACTCTCACATGGTGATCGCCATCCCGTCCCCCACTCACAGTGCCTTTGTTCATCGCTGTGGCCGTACAGCCCGCATTGGCCACGGTGGCAGCGCGCTCGTGTTCCTCCTTCCCATGGAAGAGTCCTACGTCAGTTTCCTTGAAATTAACCAAAAAGTAAGAGGTCTCCTTTTTTCATATAGCATGCCCAGTGATAGGATACTTGGTAGAATTCTTTTCCAGCAAGTGGCCCAGAACTTAGAGGAGGGGTCTGCACACTCTCGGGGGCCAGGTGGTGATGTAAGGGCAGGAGCTGGCTGGCCTGAAGGCTGTGGGGAGGCTCTAGGCCCATTCAGGGTGGCAGCCACTGCTCAGCTTCAGCTGAGTATCAGTACTTGGGAACACAGACCTAGTGTTGGATATTCCCCAACTAGAAATCAGGATTTTTATGTAAAATTGATTTTAAAATTTCCCTTTAAAAAATGTCAGACCAAGTAAAGTACTTGGGAATTTGGGCTTCAGTGACTCTGATTAAAGATTACAATGAATTGTTTCGCCTTTGGTTTTGCACTGGCTCTGATGGGGTTTTGGGGGTGAGGGCATCCCAGCCAGAAGAGGTGAGCATATGGTCTGTGTGCAGTGCCCCCTGCAGGAGATGAAACTCCAGAAAAACACAGGAGACCTCCTTCCAAAGCTCAAGTCCATGGCCTTGGCCGACAGAGCGGTGTTTGAAAAGGGCATGAAAGCCTTTGTGTCCTATGTCCAGGCTTATGCGAAGCACGAATGCAACCTCATCTTCAGAATAAAGGGTAAGGTGATTTCACGTAATCATCTCCTGAAACACCTGCGGCCTTACAAGTAGTGCAGGTGTGAAACTTCTTTGTCTTACAAAAATGTTAGGCATATGTCAGGGTTCGTATTTTCTAAATATTTAAAAGAAGCGTTCCTAGGGTTTGTGTAGACAGAACAGATTTGCTGCCGAGTATTCCTTGTTGGTAAAAAATAATTATTTTAATTCTAATTAAAATGAACCCATTCAATCATTCAGTTAGAAAAGAGCCGTCTTCCTTGGGTTGGTGCTTATGATTCTATTTTGGGTGTGCTAACTCTGATGTTTTGGTTTAATTAGATCTTGATTTTGCTAGTCTTGCTCGAGGATTTGCCCTGCTGAGGCTGCCCAAGATGCCAGAACTCAGAGGAAGGCAGTTTCCAGATTTCGTGCCTGCGGATGTTAACACAGACACCATTCCATTTAAAGATAAAGTTAGGGAGAAGCAGAGGCAGAAACTACTGGAGCAACAAAGAAAAGAGAAAAGAGAAAATGAAGGGAGAAAAAAATTCATAAAAAATAAAGCTTGGTCAAAGCAGAAGGCCAGAAAGGAGAAGAAGAAAAAAATGAATGAAAAAAGGAAGAGGGAAGAGGTACAGTTTTTATTACTTGACTACTCAGCTGAGAATTCTGAATTTTATCAAAGTAGTGTCTTGTAGTAGGGATTGCGTGGGGCTTTCGTATTTCTGTATTCTGTTGGGACTTGGATGGGAGTGTGACATGTTTGTGGAAGCTGATCTGAGAGCGTGTCGTTGCTGTGAGAGCATGTCCCTGAGAAGTTCAGTGGTTTGTCACTTTCTGCATTTAGGGTTCCGATATTGAAGACGAGGACGTGGAGGAACTTCTCAACGACACAAGGCTCTTGAAAAAGTTTAAGAAAGGCAAAATTACTGAAGAAGAATTTGAGAAGGGGTTGTTTTCAAGTGGCAAGAGAACAGTCCCGAGAGCAGATCCGGGGATCCCTGATTCGGAAGAGGACTGCTGACACCGGCCCCAGGGCATACTTGAGCCCAGGGAGAACACGGAGTGGGCCCCGCACAGCGCCCACGTGCTTTCCCCGTGTGCTGGACCCACAGCTGGCGTCCACGAAAGTCGTGTTCACACTGGGGACGGAGGACACGCTTCACACTCATGACTGCTTTATGGAAACCATAGCAGCCTTTAAGGCCAACAGAAGAGGGTAAGACTGAGTGTACATAATAGATGTATTTATTTTGATGGGTCCCATCTAAATTAAAGCTCATTTTTCTGTGGGTATTTTATACTTACTTTCTAACATAAAGATACTGAGGTATACTTGATTTTTGGCTTTTTAAGTTTCCTTACTATTATCAGGCACCCGACCTTTGTGGGTGTCTTTGCCCTGGACTTGAATTCT
Source organism: Taxidea taxus jeffersonii (assembly GCA_003697995.1). Lineage (NCBI taxonomy): Eukaryota > Metazoa > Chordata > Mammalia > Carnivora > Mustelidae > Taxidea > Taxidea taxus. The sequence goes on from ML102932.1 coordinate 158,518, forward strand.
CTCTCTGAGGAACTGCACAGAACACCCACATGGAGGGGCTGCTATTGCCCGGGTTTTCTTCTCTTTGAAGAACTGTCCCCACCACAGTTTTAGGGGAAGGAAGCAAGTCATTCTAAGGAAAAAAATTATGCTTTGTGTCGAATAAACTACTGCCTTCTATTTGAATGTCTTGAGTGTGTGAATGTGGCAACAGTGTCTTCACCAAGATGGCCAGTGCCTCGGGTAGCACTCAGTACTGATACAATACCATAGAAAAATCTTGCATGTAGTTTATTTGAGAAGATGCTGAATTTGTCCCCAGGTACAATTTTTAAAAAGCCGTTCAGGGGCAAACATGTTTTAAAGGTAATTCACAACTTGCACAGACTTTCAGTTTACAGATGTTCTGGAAGGTCTTCGTATGTGCTGAGCCACAGAGGCTACTCCTGCTAAATGTTGTTTCTACCTTCCTTGGGTTCTCTTGGTGGTTTCCATCCCATCCTGTCTGTCCCAATCCCGATGTTGGGATGGCAGCCCCGGGCTTGAGGTCACCACTGGAAGCCTGATGTGACTTCAGTCTGGGTTTCCAGCCTTTCTCATAAGGCACCATTTATAACGTGTCCTCAGTGGCTGTTGGTTTCCACAGGGTCGCCTGGCTGCGCATAGGAGCACCTGCTTTTTCAGGCCTGCATCTCTTTAATCGATGCTTTTGGCAAATCAGTCTGGAGTGCAGGTTAGAAGGGAGGTGTGCTTGGATATGTCTTTCATTGGTTAAGTAGCCAATAATCTAACTTGTATTTCTGGAAACTGGAAAGTGTATAGATACCATAAACACAATTCAAGTTGGGCTTTAGGGAAACCATGAACACATTTTAGATGGGGCTGAAATGGATAAGAAGTTTTCTTATGGTCATAAGAAATCGTAAGTCTTATGACTTTAGGTCCTTAGTCCTTAAGTCTTCATTTAAAAAAAAAAATCAGTTTTTGGGGCATCTGGCTGGCTCAGTCAGTGGAGCATATGACTCTTGATCTCAGGGTTGTAAGTTCGAGCCCCACGTTGAGGGCAGAGATTAGTTAAAAATAAAATCCTTAAAGAAAAAAAAATTCAGTATGGCCTGTCTCACGGAGGAGTCAAGAAGCTACTCACCCCACCCCAGGTACATCAGCTGTGTGGCAGCAGGAAGGGACCTGGTGGTTACAGATACAGCTTGATGAGCTCGTCGCTGACTGCTGAGGGTGTCAGCACCCCCAGGTCTGTAAACAGCAGTGTTATTAAGGAAGGGGACGTGTAGTCGACCCATGGGTGCTCCTCTTTGAGATCTTGTTTGGTCTGCATGGTCTTCAGAGTATCTGCCTTATACTGAGGAGACAGGAAGCACGTGTTGGTTTTCCCCACACACCCAGGGCTCAGAAGTGGTGCGGGCTCGGCCTGTGCCATCAGTGCGTGGCTAGCTACTACCTGAAAGTATTCCCTGCACGTGGGGGAAGCCAGCTGAGTGGCACACTGGCGAGGAGGGCAGAGCGCAGTGGGGAAGTCAGGATGGCGGCCTCCTGGCCAATGGCCTCGATTTAATGAAAAACTCAAACTGTATCTCCCCTCACTGGCATGCTGGATTCACGGCTCCAGACCTCTCGAGATAACAATTTTAGGTCTTTACAGAGAGCTTTACTATGTGCCTGGCATGTGCCAAGCTTTTCTCCTGGATTTTCTCAGAACTGTTGTATGGCTCAATGCATTTCCAGCTCACCTGACAGATAACTGACGTTCAGAGCACAAAATGAGCGCATCTGGCCCGGGCCGTGTGGTTAGTGAGCGGTGGAGATGGGGCTGAGCCTGGAGAGTTGACTCCAAAGCTTGGACTGAACCATCAGCTTTCCCTGCGTCCTTGCAGCTCCCTCTCATGCCTAAGAGAGACTGAGAGATGAACGTTCTGGGGACAAGCGGGACCCTGAGTCTGAGCTCAGCCAACCACTGATCTTTGCATCCCAAGTGTGGGAGCAACTAGTGATGGAGGGGAGTAACTCACTGAAATATTCCTACACTGCTTCTTCCCAAAGCTCTCAGTTGAGACTCAAATACCCCTTCAAATATGTAAAAAAAAGTCTTGCCTTGAACTTATCTGGGACATCCTGCTGGTTTAGTGGGAAGAGTCGTACAAACTTGAAACTTTCTGCAACGACATAAAAAGGCTTGTTCTGGGCTTTGGCGCACACGGCCATCTGGTTGGTTCCAATCTGGGGAGTCAGAGAAAAAGCAGAAGGATGAGATCTTAGAGTATATTCGAAAGCGTGTGAGTGAACATAGTATATGTAAATCTGGCTTTGGAATCAAAGACGATCTTATTAAAAAGACGACAGAATCGACATTTCTCTCAAGATGAACAAATGGCCAATACACACATTCTCAAAAGATGCTCAAGATCGTCGTCCTTAGGCAAACACAAGTCAACCCACAATGAGATACTACTTCACACCTACCAGCATGGCTATAATTGAAAAACCAAAATAACGAGTGTCGGCAGAATACAGAGACTGGAATGCTTGTACAGTGCTGAGGAGAATGGACAGTGGCGCGGCTACTGTGGAAAAGTCTGGTGAGTCCTCGGGACACTAGACACGGAATTACCACGTGACCCAGAAATTCCACCCAGGTTCGTACCCGCGGGAGCTGGGAACTGGAACTCAAATAGACGACTGCACCCGTGTTTGTAGGAGCCTTATTTACAAGAGGCGAAATGTAGAAACGACTCAGGCGGACAGGAGTCGGTGGACAAACAAACGTGCTCTCTGCACGCGATGGAACGTGACTCAGCCATAAGCAGGGATGGTGTGCTGACTCCCGCTACAACGAAGATGGGCTTTGAGAGCGCCATGCTGTGTGAGACCGCGGCCCTGAACCGTACACGTGAAAACCCTCTGCCGTATCCATTTCACACCACGCGGCACAAGCAGCAAAGGATCATGAAATCTTCCCATGTTAAGCAATGGACGGAGAAATTTTAACACACTATATTGATGCCAAATATGCCCAATTAAAAAAAAACAACACAACAAACCCAATTCTAGTTAAAACATGTTCTGAGAAAAGATAAACTAGTCTCGTGATTCACATAGATCAAAGAAACGAGACCAAAACTTGGCCACTGCAGTGGCCTCTTGGGGACCGGGAGACAATTTGCTGGGATGGTGACGTCTGGAGACCCAGGGGGTCTGGGGGAGTGAATGGTAACGGTAACGTCGCCAGGATGTGGGTCAACAACCCCTCCTTGCCCAGGGCAAGGACTGTGGGGAACTGACGTTCTTACCTTGTTGATAATCCCTCCATTTTCAACAACTCCTTCAGCGCCAACTATGACAAGATCCACTTTCTCCATGATATAGCTAGAAGAATTTTTAACAAAATTACACTCTTTTCTTGGCTCTTACGAGCAGGAGTATCACCTGCAAAGACCAGTATTCCACTTTCACCAATGTAAGCTCCTCTCATCACTTACTTCCTTCAAAAGAGCACTGAACCCGAGACGACCTGGGCACCGCTGGTGGTTCTGCAACCACGAGCATGAAAACGCGCTGTGACCACAACCCCCCAGTGCACGTGCCCTCCACAGCCGCAGTGACTGCCATGAGAATCCCGTGACCCGCTCTTTATCCTCACCACGTGTGCTACGCTCTCTTTTCTGATCTACTTCAAACAAAACAGAAATTTAAAAAACTGTTGTGATCTGGAGTTGGAAGAAAATGTCATGTAATTCGAGAATCTTTAAGCTATGGTGAAGGCCAATTTGCCTTTGAAAATGAGCAATGAAGTAGAATTCTTCAAAATGTTTTCTTTTGAATGCTTTCCTAATTTCCTTAATTATCTGCCTTATGTCTTTCCTTTTTTTTCCCCGAGAGACTTTTAGTCCTGTTTTCTTTTGTGAGATACACGGCAATTCTCAGAAAGTGTGTCCTCAGTTTTATTATTTATTTATTTATTTTGTGTGTGTGTGTCCTCAGTTTTAGAAGTGAAGTTGCATGGGGAAGGCAAAGAATTCCAGAGTGCCACTGAGGACAGCCCATGCCTTCTGCTGAGGAGGGAACAGATTATATGTACTGACTTGAGCCCGACTTTCACACCTTGCTCTTAAAATGCATCATCATAAGGGACCCTGGGTGGCTCAGTCCGTTAAGCATCTGCCTTTGGCTCAGGTCATGGTCCCGGGGTCCTGGGATTGAGTCCTGCATTGTGTGCTTGTGTGCTCTCTGACAAAGAAGTAAAATCTTTAAAAGAATAAAATAAAATGCACATCTTAAGGCCACATAAATGACTCCCATTCTCTGAAACACGCTATAGCTCGTCTCCTGCATACACCATCGAGACCTTTTCACGAGCTTGCTGGTTTAACGCAGCCATCAATTCGGAGGCAGGATATGACCCAGTGGAGTTCTATGAATGGGATTCCAACCGGAAACCCTGCTCCAAGCCAACCCCAGGAGTGGGTGAGGAAAAGGAACAGTGCTCAGGGGAGATGGGAACTTACCCAACAGCAGCATCCAGAACCACGGTGACAGGGACATTGAGGTGGCAGAGAGCTCTAGCCATTTTCTTACTGGAAAATGACATTTTTGAGAACATGAGCGAAAGTCCCATAGTGACAGATGATGAGTCACTTAATTTGGACAATGGTAAATCTCATTAACTTGAAACTAAGTTCATATTCAGGGACTAAGGGCATGTTCTAAAACTGGACTACAGAAACAAGAATTTGGGTTCTTTAGAAGAAAACGTGTTTCAGGAAAACTATATTCTTGGGGACTCTGGGTAAGAGATGCAAATTCAGCAAAAATGGATATCGTTTTTTCTTTTATGATCTTCTGGATGGAGAAGAGAATTATCTACTCCTTGATAAAAATTTTTCCATTGACATATCTAAATCCTGTACAGTAGCCTATTGCCAATACACAGAGAGTTTTCTTCGGGGGCAGGAAAAGGCACAATGGCGAGGCTGAGTCACTGGCCAGTGGGGGGGCATGTTCTGGGGCTTCCTACACAGGTTCTAATCCTTCCCTTGCTCTCTAAAATAACCACTGGGCCCAGAACCAAATGGAATGATACTTGCCCTGATAAGTCGGGCTGTGACTCTGTGATGTACACACTGAAACGCTTCTTGGCCATCACTGCTGCCTCCAAAACTCTCAGGACCACTCTGGAGTAGGCGTGAGTTAATATTCTCTGCGGACCAAGAAAGTTCTGTCAAAAGGGCAAGCTTCACAGCGATCACCCCACACTCTCTGCCCCGTGCATGCCCGTTCCCAGCACCCCAGGCTTCTCTCTATGCTGTCTCACAAATCAACTGGAATCAAGCGAGATTCTTGATGGCCTGTCTGGGGGGGGGGGTTACCTCTTCCCACAGCAAATGCAGGAGTGGAATCTCCATGCGGTGTTCACGAGACACAAAAGCCTTTCTATCTGAAGGCTCTGCTCGATTCCTTTGGGAGCACTTTCCTAGTTCAAAGACATGGTTCTAAGATAAGGCCCGCAGGCACGAGGCAGGTTGCAGGAAGAAACGCAGCAGCTCAGGTAGGGCCAGCAGCAAAGAGGAGAGATGGAGCCCCAGCTGTTATCACATGGTCCCGCTATTGCCACATCATCGGATTTTTTTCTTGAGAATCCAAGATAGAAGTGTTGGCTAACTAACTTATTTTTAAATTTATAAAAACCATCTCAGGTAAACACAACCCATGTGTGGGCCGGATACAACGGGCAGACACTCACTTGGGCTCAGTTCTAATGAACGGACTATGCAGTTCTGTATAACACAAAACTGATGGACAGAGCGCCTTTGCTCCTTTCTGGGTGTCGCCTGGGAGCCTGTCAGCGATGCAGATTCTCAGCTCCCCACCCAGACCTGCTGAATCAGAATCGCCACTGAACAAGATCCCCAGGTGGTTCATGTGCAGGTTCCAATGTGGGCAGCTCTGCTCTGAATTTGGTCTGAAGTCAGCGCCGATGCAGTTGGGTATTAACACATTCACACACACACACCAGAGCATGTGAAACCCACATGTGGCCTCCGTGTGGCCCAAGGCAGCTTTGTTTGCAACTGGCTTTTGTACCAGTGACACTCACATCTATTACGTCATTTCATGAAGAACACACTTCAAAGGTTGGGAAAGGGATAATAAAACAAGATAAGATTTCAGAGTCAAGCATAAGTAAAGAATTTTATGGTCCGTGGAGGCTTGGATGGCAGAAGAGGGACGCTGCTGGAGAGACATCATAAAAGTTTTACTGCCCCTTTGCTGGGGGACGGGCTTAACCTGCAGCTCCCGTCCTCACTTCACCTAGAATCCCTTGCCAGCTCTGCGTCGCAGCAGTAGCACCAAAAATGAAATTAAAGACAACATTCCAGGCCAGCGATGGCCTTCACTGGGAATACAGTCAGTATGAACCAGTGCCAACAGCTGTTAGGTGTTGATTTAATTTTGATTTAGTACATACCCGATAATGAAAACACTTCTTTGATAACGACATCTTATTAAACCAAGAATCATCCATGCTGTCCCAGTGTTTTTTTTTTCTCTTCTGGTTTATTTTATTTAAAGTTTATTTACTGTTTTTCAATAATCTCTACACCCAATGTGGGGCTCAAACTCATGATCCGGAGATCAAGAGCTGCACGTACTTCTGACCAAGCCAGCCAGGCGCCCCCTCAGCCTGTTTGATGTGACAGCCTCTGTAGTAACATCTACGTGTTTGTAGAGGGCTTACTCTGTGCCAGGCATAGGACAGAGTCCTTAGATCGTCTCAGTACCTCCTCCCACAGCAACCTGATGAGGTAGGTGCTGCTATTACCTTGATTTAGCAGATGAGAAAACCAGCGCAGAGAGGTTAAGTAACTGGTCCAAGACGACACAGCGAGTAAGTGGCAGAGGAGGGATTTTACCCCAGGAGTCTAAGTCCAAAGTCTTTGCTCCCAATTACCACATGTGAGAAAATCTACTCACCGCCCCATCTTTGATGAAAGTATGGCACAGATCTGCAATTTTATTTCTTGATAAGGATGTTCTCCTTAGAAAAATTTCTCCCCGCTCAATCATGATTTTTTTACATTTAGAGTAATCCTAGGAAGAAAAGAGTGAAATGAGGGGTTAAGCTAAGGATACCTGCAGCCACACACAGGAGCAGAAAGGTCCAAGGAGGGCAGGGCTTACCGAATACTCCAGGGAAGTCAGGCTGATGAAGCGCAGGAAGAGCTTCCCGCCGGAGGACACGGCCACGGAGGAGTCCACGTCACACAGGGTTTCTATGGCATGGGTGAGATTCGCTCGAAGGCCCTGGATGGTCTCCCCTGCATGGGTCACGTGAGGAATGCGGTTTTTCAGGTTAGTATCACAGCCCCCTGGCAGGTCTGTGACTCATACATTAGGCAACCAGAGACGCACCAGTGAGCAGACAGGGTCCCTGCTCTGATGGGACTCCCCTTCTCGAGGAAGAGGCAGACAGTAAACAAGCAAAGAAATACACAAGTTACAGACTGAATGAGACAGAAAGCAGCAGAATGATGAGAAACATGGGGCTAACAGGGATGGCATCTGGAGTGGAGGCCATTTAAACTGAAACCTGAGTAAGAAAGGATCCAGCCATGTAAAGATCCAGTGGGAAAGGTACAGGTGCACACTATAACAACACAGAGACCTGAGATGGGAATGAACTTGACGTGATAGAGAGGCCACCAGACTGAAGCACAGTTTAGTGAGGGACGGCATGGAAGGAAATAAACAGAAGTGGCCGAAGAGGTCTGAGAGGCAGTGTAGACAAGGCTCAGGTGTTTGCATGTTATTGCAGGTACAATGGGAAGACACTGCAGGTTGTCTTAGAGACACATGTCTTTAGGCCAGCCCTTTGGATTAAAGAAGGCATTATTAATACTATTATTGTTATTTTGCTTGTAAAAGACATATGCTCTACCAAGAAACTTATATTTAGGATGTCTGGAAGAGTAGGCGGTCACAATGAATGACTCTAATACTAGAATTCTGGAGCACTCTGTAGCAAGTGCACAAATTCTGGCACAAGACAGGAGCTCCATAAACACTTACAAAGCTGAACTGTTGCTATAATTTAAGCTTCATGGTTAACTTGATATAGCATAGTCACTCTTGATTCAAAGTGTATCTTACTTATGAAAGGGGACCCAATAATGATAACTGATGGGCTCTTTCCAAGTCAAAATGAAGACTGAAATGAAGGAGAAGTTGAACTTGGAGCTGCATTACCTTACATAGGCCCACACACAGTCTCACTTTCTACACTTCTTTTTTTTTTAAGATTTTATTTATTTATTTGACAGAGAGAAAGAGCGAGCATGCACAAGTGCACAAGCAGTGGGAAGGGGCAGAGGGAGAGGGAGACGCAGACTCCTAAGATCCTGGGATCATGACTTGAGCGGAAGGTGGACACTTAACTGACTGAGCCACTCAGGCGCCCCAGGGTCTACACTTCTGACAGTTACTAGAGGAGTATTTGAATATGACCCCCTTCACCTTGATCTCTCTTCAAGAACTCCAGCAGAGTCCGGATGGCAGCTACTGCTGAGGCCATGTCAGGATCTTCTTTCATCTGAGACTTAAAGTAGTCAATTAACTCTGGGGAGGGAGAAAAAAGTGATTCATCAAATTCATTTAGCAGGTTATAAGATCGGAGAGCTTTTCAGTGACTTAAGAAATAAACTAACTTTATTTATTTAAGATTTTATTTATTTATTTGACAGGGAGAGATAGAGATAGAGACACATACACACAAAGGGGGCAGAGGAAGAAGCAGACTCCTACTGAATGGGGAGCCCAATGCAGGCCTTGATCCCAGGACCCTGAGATTATAACCAAAGCCAAATGCAGATGCTAAACAGACTGAGCCACCCAGGCGCCCCAGAAACTAATTTCAAAAATACTTTCTTGGGGCGCCTGGGTGGCTCAGTGGGTTAAAGCCTCTGCCTTCAGCTCAGGTCATGATCTCAGGGTCCTGGGATGGAGCCCCACATCGGGCTCTCTGCTCTGTGGAGAACCTGCTTCCCCCGCTCTCTCTGCCTGCCTTTCTGCCTACTTGTGCTCTCTCTCTCTCTGTCAAATAAATAAATAAAATCTTAAAAAAAAATACTTTCTTTTCAGGGTGTTTAGCTTCAGGGGCACTATAAATGTTGATAGGAATAGAGATAACACGACTTCAGTATTTACCAGATGTCCTTCTCATTTTTTGAAAAAGCTATCCGTGCACAAAAGGCATAAAATTTAAGCACCACCACGTGACAGTGGAAGGTCATCCTCCCTCTTATCCTTGACTCCAAGTCCTGGGAGAATCCTAGAGTCAAGCACTGTACCAATTTTCCCTCCACCTGTCCAGACCGGCCGTGCGGCTTCAAGACTATTCACCTACTTCCATAGACACACGGACATGCACAGGTCCATCCCTCTATTTTTTAAACGATACGTATCACATATGTCAGTTTGCCCTTGTGTTTCACTTAATAAAACACCCTGGTAACCATACTAGATGAGCACATCAAATACGTCTTTTTAAAAAAAATTCTAGTACCAGATCCAGTAAGGCGGGGAATCTTACTCCTACTTTACGTATGAGGAAATCACGACTGCCGAAATCTGCACACCTCGTCTAAATCTTCCCTTTTTTTGGAGGAGGGTACTGGAGAGCGCTGGCAGAGGGAAGGTCTAGGAATACCCTCGGGACCCACCTGGATACAGGGACAGCGAGAGGGACCGGGTCGCTACTAGAAGCGGCGCATCCAGTCCACAGCCCAAGCTTGGAAAGTGACTTCTGGAAGGACCCCCATGCGGCTCCGCTTTAGGCCCAACAGGCCACGTCCCGTCCCGACTCACCATTGCTGTCCATTGTGCCCTCCGGATCGCCCAGCCCCAGGGGACCGGGAAAGCCCGCGCTGCCCGGAAGAGTCCCACGACCGCAGGAGTTCGCAGCTAGAGACTGACAGCACGCCGCGCTTCTCCACACCACTTCCGGCGCCTTGGGGGCGGGGCCGTGCGTACGGCGCGCGGCCAGGGCCAAGCCGCCTGTAGGTCACTCGGCCGCGCCGGAAGTCGGGGCGCGCAGGTCCGGGAGGTGCGCTTGACTGCTCCCTGTGTGTCGGGGGATCCTGGCAGCCATGGTGTCAGACGGTGAGGGGTGTGCGGGGAGGGACCCCGACCCCGGGACCGGGCGGTTTGGGCTTGGGCAGGACCACCCAGCTGGAGCGTTGTTGGGGGATTGGGCAGCCTTTTTGGTCTTTAGAGAAGTATCAAATACGTTCATTTACTCAGTAAATAGTTTTGAATGGCCTCCTGTGTGCCCGGCGTTGTTTTATGCGCCGGGAATACAGCAGAGAACATGGCTGTCAGGGCCCTTCGTGCAGGTTACAGTCTAGTGGGCGAGGCAGACAATAGACAAGCAAATAATAATTTCGGAGGGTGACAAGAGCTGTGAAGACAATATACTGGATGCTGCAGTACGTTGTGATTAGGGGATGATCATGGAGGAGCTACTTAGAGAAGAGCCCAGGTACTGAAGGGGAGTCTTGAATGACTCTGCAAAGGCCGTGTGGCAAGTTCAGCCACTACGTTATACTAAAACAGAATGGGGGACTTGAGGGTAGAGGAAAGTGGAGAGACCTTCGTTCATTTCATACGTTGTGACTACCAGTTATAGAGTCTGATGCCTTTTTTTTTTTTAAGATTATATTTATTTGAGAGAGAGTGCTTGCACAGGAGTGGGGTGGGGGCGGGGTGGGGAGGGAGAAGCAGACACCCGGCTGAGGAGGGAGCCTGACTCCAGACTCCATCCCAGGACCCTGAGATGATGACCTGAACTAAAGGCAGATGCTTAACCAACTGAGCCACCCAGGCACCCTGAGTCTGATGTCTTTATTTTTTTTTAAAGATTTTATTTATTTGACAGAGATCACAAGTAGGCAGAGAGGCAGGCAGAGACAGAGGAAGGAAGCAGGCTCCCAGCTGAGCAGAGAGCCCGATGCGGGGCTTGATCCCATGATGCTGGGATCATGACCTGAGCCGAAGGCAGAGGCCCCAACCCACTGAGCCATCCAGGCGCCCCATGAGTCTGATGTCTTAAAGGAAGAAAAAAGAGACCAGGGTGGTGGGAGTGAAGTGAGCTAGAGGGACGAGAGCAGAAGCTTAAACAGATGCGTGGCTCTTGCTGGCCATGATAAAGAGGTTGAACTTTTTTTTTTTTTAAAGAAAGGAACTGTTTTTTAAAAAATATTTTATTTATTTATTTGACAGACAGAGATCACAAGTAGGCAGAGAGGCAGAGAGAGAGGGAGGAAGCAAGCTCCCCACTGAGCAGAGAGCCCGATGATCCCAGAACCCTGGGATCATGACCTGAGCTGAAGCAGAAGCTTTAACCCACTGGGCCACCCAGGCGCCCCTGAACTTTGTTTTTAAGTGTAATATGAAACCATGGTAGGGTTTAAGCAAGTAATTTCTACAATCTAATGTATAATTTTATTTTATTTTAATTTATTTGAGGGAGAGAGAGCATGAGTAGGGAGGAGGGGCACAGGCAGAGGGAGAAGCAGGCTCCCTGCTGAGCAGGGAGCCCAATGTGGGGCTTGATCCCAGGACTTTGGGATCATGACCTGAGTCTAAGGCAGACGTTTAACTGATTGAGCCACCCAGGTGCCCCTGATTTATAATTTTATTTATTTATTTATTTTTAAGACTTTATTTACTTGACAGAGAGAGACACAGCGAGAGAGGGAACACGAGCAGGGGGAGCGGGAGAGGGAGAAACAGGCTTCCCACTGAGCAGGGAGTCCAACCTGGGATTCGATCCCAGGGCCCTGGGACCATGACCTGAGTCGAAGGCAGACGTATAACGACTGAGCTACCCAGGTGCCCCATGATTTATAATTTTAAAAGGTCACTTTGGCTGCTGTGTGGAAAAGGGAGCAAGAGTGGAAATAGGGAGTGTAACAACTGTCCATGCTTTATTTTTCAATCTATACCACCATCCAGTGAGAGAGGCAATCCTGGCATGGCCCACGTCTACAAATTGTGGTGTAGAGACCCAAAGAAGTACATTCATCTGGCAGTGCATGGGTATAGATACTCATCTCTCCTGTGAGGCAGCACTGTCTTTTTCCAGGCCTCTGGGTAGTAGCAAGGAGTGGCTGGCCCTGAGAGTTGTGGGATGGGGCCTCATGGAGAATAAGGCCAAAGGATTGTAGGCTTGTGGGTAGAGGAGTGAGAGCCGGTGAAAGACACAGTAATTAAGTGCTTCTTCTGTGCTAAGCTTTTTTGTGTGTGTGATTTGCACCTATTATCTCATCCCAGGATTAGCAAAATCCTCATTCTGTAAGGAGTCCACAGTCTAGTGGACTTGCTTTAGCAGAACTGGCAAGAGAGATTAGAAACACAGCTAACTGTAAAACGAGATAATGAGTACAAAGTGTCATTAAAAGAGGGTCAGATGTGGACAGTGGGGGTATTGAAAGGCCACAATCTTTACGGTCAAGCAGATCTGTCCTTGTAACAGGGAGTTTTGCTCCTTGCTAGCAGGCCTGTGACTTCGAGCAAGCTCCTTTCATTTCATTTGCAAAATAAGGAGTTCGGTATAGCCTAAATGAGACAGTGTGGGTTATGAGTTCTGTTTTTGTTTAGTATACCACGAAGAGAGACGTGCTGCCAGTCTTAGTTGTAAGATACCATCCTGATTTTAGCAACTGCTAAGTGTTTAAAAGAAAAAAAAAAAAGGAGAATGGCCGTGCCATAATTGATGGGAGGTGGCAGTATTATGTCCCTCAGTAGCTTGTTGTCGGCATGGAATGGGATTATAGGATTACGTATGCCCCTGGCTGATGCAGAGGAGGCTGACATTTGTGTTCTTCTCAGGTGGGGAGCCAGGACCTGTTGGAAGACCTGGGGAGGGTTTTTGGAAGAAAGAGGTAGTAGCACTGGCTTGGGGCTCTGTAGAGTAAATAGGATTTGGATGTGTGAGCAGAAATCGGCGATGGCGTAGGGATTCTGAAGCAGGAGATGGAACTGTGGGAAGGAAGGTAGGGGGGCAGGAAAGGCATTACTGCTTTTTGCTATTAAAGGAGCATCCTGGGTTTTTCATAACAGCTGTACTAAGGGGTTTGCATGTCTCTCACCCCAGAATTTATAGACTCCTTGAGGGCTTGAACCCAGTATCCCCAGCACCTAACACTGGTATTTAGTGTAAATATTTGTTGAATGAATTAATGTGTTGTTAGCCTGTTCAGTTGTGTCTAACTTTGGAGAGTAGCCCTTTCCTTTTCACGGTAAAATCTTTAAATAGCTATTGCCTTTCCCTCTTTGGTTTCCCCCCTTTTTTTTCTTTTTTTAGAATTTATTTATTTATTTGACAGACAGATCACTAGCAGGCAGAGAGGCAGGCAGAGAGAGAGCGGGGAGCAGGCTCCCCACTGAGCAGAGATCCCGATTCGGGACTCGATCCCAGGACCCCCGAGATCATGACCTAAGCCAAAGGCAGAGGCTTTAACCCACTGAGCCAACCAGGTGCCCGGGGTTTTCAGCTTTTAAAAGATGGTTCCTAATCACCGTTGACCTTGCTGCTGGTTTGATGGATTTGAGGCCAGACTGTTTCCTTTGTCTCCCTTCAACCTTCCCATGCCTGAAATTCTACTGCTGTTGAATATTAACTGGTTAGTCAGTGCATTCTGTCCTTGACCGGACATTTAAAATATGAATATTTTGGGTGCATTTAACAAGTATTTATTGAGTATGGACCACATGCTGGGCAGTTGTGCCAGGAAAAGAAGATAAGCAATGACAAGACAGACAAGAATCCCCCCTCTCCCAGAGCTTGCATTCTAGTGCACGAAAGTTGTAGTGGGACAGAAAGCCGGCAAGAGCCTGCGAAGGGCCCACAGAGCTTTAAATCTTTAAAGCACTTGGTCTCTGGTTAATTTTATGACTGTAGGATGATAAACATGTAGAGGCATGTGGTGGTGCTGGTGGTGGGTTTAATTTACAAATTGGGATTGTTGGCTTGGATACGCTTTCATGAGGCTAATGTGTTTATCTTTTGTTAATATTTTCAGAAGATGAATTGAATCTTCTAGTTATTGTAGTTGATACCAACCCAATTTGGTGGGGAAAGCAAGCGTTAAAGGAATCTCAGGTAAGATTGCTTGAGGAGGCCTATGGATAATTCTGGTTTAACTGTGTGTTTATATTGCTTTTTTGAAAATCGGCTTCATTAAAAAAAATCAGCTCTTTAAAAAAAAAATCTATTTTATCTATCTACTTGATGGAGAGAGCAAGCACAAGCTGGGAGAGTGGCAGGCAGAGGGAGAGTGAGAAGCAGGCTCCCTGTGGAGCAGGGAGCCCAATGTGGGACTCGATCTCAGGAGCCTGGGATCGTGACCTGAGCCGAAGGCAGCCACTTAACCAACTGAGCCACCCAGGCTGCCCCCAAAATCAGCTTTATTAAGGCATATTTTACATATCATGAAATTCATTCATTGTAATGTATAATTTAATGCTAAATCAGAAAAAAGAATGTAACCATCACTGCAGTTTCGTTTTGGAACATTTCTGTCACCCTAGAAAGTTCCCTCATGCCTGTTCAGTCAATTGCTTTTACCCCGTAGTTATAGAGGCAACCACTGACCGGCTTTCTGCCTCTATAGTGTCTTTTCAGGACATTTAATATAGTCCATGCAATAGGTAGTCCTTTAAAAATGTTATTTTGAAATGTTTTATTATGAAATAATTACAGACTCCTAGGAAATTGTAAAAAAAGGTAACAGGGGTCCCGTGTACCCTTGCTGCAGCTTCTCCCAGTGGTAGCATCTCGGGTACCTAGAGGACAATAACGAAACGAGTGACATCAGTACACTCTTGAGGCCTTACTCAGACCACAGCAGTTTTACCTGCACTCGTGTGCACGTGTGGTTCTACGCTGCCTTATCACGAGTAAAGATTTGGGTAACCTCCAAACCACCACCACAGTCAAGACAGAACCGTTCCAGCACACCCAGCAGCTCCCTAGTCCTCCCTTTATAGATGCTGTCTCTTTGTAGTCAGTTGCTGGTCCCGAGCCACTGTAAATACTGCTCTTCTCCAACACTTTAGTTCTGAACATAGGTCATAAAGTGTTTTTGAGATTTTTTTTTTCCCCCTCAACAGAATGCCCTTGATCATTTTAGGTCGGTCCATTTAGCAGAATTGGTCCTTCCTGTTGCGGGGGAGGGGGGTGTATTCCACGGCATGGGGTAACGCAGTTTGCCCCGGCACTCTCCATTTGGGTTGTCTGTTTCAGTTGTTTGCTATTACATCAAAAGCTGCTCTGAGAATTGGTATAGAGCTTGTCGTGTGGGTAGATGTTTTCATTTCTGTGGGATAAGCCTCCAGGATCGCAACTGCTAGAACATAGGGTAATCGTGTTTTTTTTTTTTTTTTTTTTTAAGATTTTATTTATTTATTTGACAGAGAGGGATCACAAGTAGGCAGAGAGGCAAGCAGAGAGAGAGGAGGAAGCAGGCCCCCCATGGAGCAGAGAGCCTGACTCGGGACTCGATCCCAGGACCCTGAGATCCCTGATGATCCCTTACTGTGAACCTCAGTGGCATTTCCTCAGTAGCTGGCAATGTCGAATGGCTTCTCATAGGCTTATTGGCCACACAGATAAGCCTCCTGAGATGTGTTTGTGTGTCATGTATCCCTTGTTTGGTTGGATTGTTGGGTTATGTTTAACTATTGAGTTTTGAGATTCCTTTATGTATTCAAGAGATAAGCCCTTTTTTCAGATATCAGATGCCGAGAAAATATCAGTGTTTTCTCCCAATCTTTAGCTTGTCTTTTAATCCTCTTCTGGCGATCTTTCACAGAGCAGAAAGTCTTTTAAATTTTGATCAAGTCCAGTTTCTCGATATTTAAAAAATATAGCCTGTGCTTTTGGTGCTGTAAGAGTTCTCAACCTTGTCTAGGTCACAAAGATTTTTGCCTGTGTCATCTGTGAAAAGTTTTACGTTTAAATCCACAATCCAGGGATGCCTGGCTGACTCAGTCAGTAGAGCCTGTGGCTCTCGATCTCAGGGTTGTGAGTTTGAGCCCCACATTGGGTATAGAGATTACTTAAAAATAAAATCTTAGGGACGCCTGGGTGGCTCAGTTGGTTAAGCGGCTGCCTTCGGCTCAGGTCATGATCCCAGCGTCCTGGGATCGAGTCCTACATCGGGCTCCTTGCTCGGCAGGGAGCC
Organism: Taxidea taxus jeffersonii; assembly: GCA_003697995.1. Lineage (NCBI taxonomy): Eukaryota > Metazoa > Chordata > Mammalia > Carnivora > Mustelidae > Taxidea > Taxidea taxus. The sequence goes on from ML102932.1 coordinate 174,753, forward strand.
TGCTTCTCCCTCTGCCTCTGCCTGCCTCTCTGTCTGCCTGTGCTCGCTCTCTCTGACAAATAAATAAATAAAATCTTAAAAAAAAAATTAAAAAAAAAAAAATCTTAAGGGGTGCCTGGGTGGCTCAGTTGGTTAAGCAACTGCCTTCGGCTCAGGTCATGATCCTAGAGTCCCAGGATCGAGTCCCACATCAGGCTCCCAGCTCCATGGGGAGTCTGCTTCTCCCTCTGATCTTCTCCCCTCTCATGTTCTCTCTCACTCTACTCTCTCTCTCTTAAATAAATAAATAAAATCTTAAAAAAAATAAAATTGTAAAACAATTCCACAATCTATTTTGAGTTAATTTTTAAAAAAGATTTTATTTGTTTATTTTTAGAGAAAGAAAGAGAGATCACACGAAGGGTTAGGGACAGAGGGGGAGAGAGAGAATCTTAAGCAGACTCTGTGCTGAGTGTGGTGCCTGATGTGGGGCTTGATTTCATGACCCTGAGATCATGACCAAGAGTTGGCTGTTCATCTGACTGCACCACCCAGGTGCCCCCATTTTGAGTTAACTTTTTAATAAACTGTGACATTTAGATTGAGGTTTATTATCTTGTCTATGGATAATCCAGTTGTTCTGTGCCATTTTTGAAAAGATTACTCCTTTTCCAGTGGATGGCTTCTGCAGCCTTGTCAAAAACCACTTGGGTATAGATGTGTGGGTTTATTTCTGGGTGCTCTTTCTCTTCCCTTGACCTATTTATGTGTCTCTTCCTCAACCAATACTACAGAGTCTTGATGACGATAGCAAGATAGTAAGTCTTGGGCTCCAGCAGGCTGTTTCGTCCCACTTTATTCTTCTTCCTCAAAATTGTTTTTTTTTTTTTTTTTAAAGATTTTATTTATTTGTTAGAGAGAGAGAGAGAGCACGAGCACAGGCAGACAGAGTGGCAGGCAGAGGCAGAGGGAGAAGCAGGCTCCTTGCCAAGCAAGGAGCCTGATGTGGGACTCAATCCCAGGACGCTGGGATCATGACCTGAGCCGAAGGCAGCTGCTTAACCAACTGAGCCACCCAGGTGTCCCTCAAAATTGTTTTTTAACTATTCTGGTTCCTTTGCCTTTCCATATAAATTTTAGAATGAGCTTGTCTATGTCTATAAGAGATCTTGTTGGAATCTTTTTTTTTTAAAGATTTTATTTGTTTGATAAAAAAAATTAAAAAAATAGATTTTATTTGTTTGATAGAGAGACACACAGCGAGAGAGGGAACACGAGCAGGGGGAGTGGGAGAGGGAGAAGCAGGCTTCCCGCTGAGCAGGGAGCCCGATGCGGGGCTCGATCCCAGGACCCTGGGATCATGACCTGAGCTGAAGGCAGATGTTTAATGGCTGAGCCACCCAGGCACCCTTCTTGTTGGAATCTTGATAGGAATTACGTTAAGCCTGTTTATCAGTTGAGGATATACTCCACATAGCCCTGCTAGGTCTCAATTATGTTAGGTCTTTCAGTCTACAAATACAGTACATCTCTGCATTTACTTAGATCTAGATTTCTTTCGTTCTTTTTTTTTTTTTTATCTTGATTTCCTTCATTACTGTTTTATATATTTAAAAAATATTTCTTAAAAAAGATTTTACTTATTTGACAGAGAGAGAGGGGGAGAGAGCACAAGCAGGGGGAGCAGCAGATAGAAGGAGAAGCAGGCTCCCCGCTGAGCAAGGAGCCTGATCTGGGATTCGATCCCAGGACCCTGGGATTATGATCCCAGCCGAAGGCAGATGCTTAACCTACTGAGCCACCCAGGTACCCTAGCATTTTATATATATATTTTTTTGTAAAAGATTTTATTTATTTATTTGACAGAGCAAGAGAGGGAGAGAGAGAGTACAGTCAGGGGGAGAGGCAGAGGGAGAGGGAGAAGCAGGCTTCCCGCTGAGCAGGGAGCCTGATTGGGGCTTGATCCCAGGACCCTGAGATCATGACCTGAGCCGAAGGCAGATGCTTAACCCACTGAGCCACCCAGGCACCCCATGTTTTACACTTTTTATCAGAAAAGGCCTGTACAGGGATGCTTGGGTGGTACAGTTCTCTAGTGAAAACATCTAGGCCTGGAGTTTGCATTTTGGGGAAGTTTGAAACTATGAATTATTTTTTTTAATAGTTACTAAACTATTTGAATGATATTTTTCATATTGGACAAGTTTTGGTTATAGGTAGTATTTTGATGTTTTTTTCTACTTAGTGTAATATTTTTGAGGTTTATCCATGTTGTGGCATGCATCGGTGGTTCCTCTTTATTACTGAGTGGTATTTTATTGTATGGATGTACTTCTTACTCACCTATTCATGGACATCTGGATTGTTTCCGCTGATTATTCTCAAAAAAATCTTTGTGTGGGGACGCCTGGGTGGCTCAGTTGGTTGAGCGGCTGCCTTCGGCTCAGGTCGTAATCCCAGCGTCCTGGGCTCAAGTCCCACATTGGGTTTCTTGCTCAGCAGGGAGCCTGCTTCTCCCTCTGCCTCTGCCTGCCACTCTGCCTGTGCTCTCTCTCTCTAACGAATAAATCAATAAAATCTTTAAAATAAAAAAGTCTTTGTGTGGACATATGTTGGCATTTCTCTTGAGTAGGTGCCTATGAGTTGAATTTCCTGGTCGTGTGGTGGGTTTAGATTTAACTCGAAGATGCTGCGGGCCTTAACAAGTGGGCATGCCATCTTCCATTGCCTTGAGCAGTATGTGAGAGTTCCAGCACCTTCACTTCCTGGCCAGCACCCGTCTGTTTTGTTAGAGTCATTCTAGTAAGTAGGTAGTGACATCTCATTGTGGTTTTAATTTGCATTTCTTTAAGGACTATTATAGATACAGATTATATACATATATTTATATAATGTATGCAATACATGCTTATAAGCTGTCTTTACATTTTCTTAGTTGGAATGCATATTCAATTATTACACCCAACTTAAAATTGTGTTGTTTGTTTTCTTATTACTGAGTTGTAAGAACTCTTTATATAGTCTGGATACAAGTTTTTTTTTCAAATATATGATTTACAAATATTTTCTCCTGGTCTATGACTTTGTGGTTTGTCTCTTCAGTTTCTTGATGGTCTCTTTCTTAAATTCAAGGGGTGCCTGGCCAGCTCAGTCGGTAGAGCATGCAACTCTTGATCTTGGGATCGTGAGTACAAGCCACACATTAGGTGTAGATCCTACTTTAAAAAAAAAATAATACAGGTTAAGCCTCTGCCATCGGCTCAGGTCAAGATCTTAGGGTCCTGGGATTGAGCCCCACATCGGGCTTTCTGCTCAGCAGGGAGCCTGCTTACCCCCACCCTCTCTCTGCCTGCCTCTCTGCCTACTAGTGATCTCTCTCTGCCAAATAAATAAATAAAATCTTTAAAAAGAAATACTCTGCTCAGCAGGCAGCCTGCTTCCCCACCCCACCCCACCTACTTGTGATCTCTCTCTCTGTTGAATAAATAAAATCTTTAAAAAAAAAGTAAAGCAAATCTATTAAAAGGTTTTAATAGATTTGCTTTACTTTTTTTTTTTAAAGATTTTATCATCAGTTTCATCAGTATGTGTTAATCATCTACTTTGTACATACTAATAGTATGTTAGTAATTTTATCACAGAATATGTGACATGTTTGCAGAAAATATTTGTGGACTAATGCACTGATATAGAAATCATCTCACATAAGTGAAAGTAGAAAATTAGTTTTCAGGTGTTTTGCTTATGGCTTTGGAGGAGGGAGCTCCTCAGCAAATTTTTAGTGAATAAAATTTAAATGAAATCTTTATCAAGACCCAACCTAGTTATTTGGATAGCTACTTTTCCTTTTCTCATGTTTTCTGTTTTTCAACAGTTTACTTTATCAAAATGCATAGATGCTGTGATGGTGCTGGGAAATTCTCATTTATTCATGAATCGTTCCAACAAACTTGCTGTGATAGCAAGTCACATTCAAGAAAGGTACGACCATAGTGATTACTCTACCTATTCGATGTTTAACATTTGTGAGGTTTTTGTGCCAGTCGGCATGTACTACTCTTCCTATTCTGTATCAAAGAATTTTTTTTAAGTGTTGCATTGAACAAGATTGGCAGTCTGAGGAACCAAATCTACATGTAGATTTTGACAGAAATGAAAATTGGAAGACCCATAAGCTAATACCTAATAGACTTGCATCATGTGACGTAACATACCTGGGTTCACCCATCCTTTCTAGGCAAAAACCAGGGAGAATTATCCAGCACGGGTGGCAGCTCCTATTAACTGTTCTTTGCGTGAGTCTGCCCTGGGTGGGGACAGGTGAAACGGGAGGTGTGATTCGGCTTTCTTTCCTCGAGTTGTGGGCTCTGCGTACTTCTCAGGGTGTGATGTTTCACTGCTCTCAGTGTGATTCTGGTGTTTATGGATAAGGGTTTTTCTTGTTAAAGGGTTTAAACCCAAGCCAACTACTCCATCTGGTGCTCAGCTGAGGAAGCTGTGACCTTTTCTAAGACAGGTGTAAACACCAGCTGGGATATGGGGTAGAATCTCTTAGGGGCAGCTGCATAGGGGCAGCTCAAAAGGGACCAGGTATAGGCTACATGTTTTCACTGCATTTACTGTTCATGCATACGCTGACTGTAGAATCATACTTCCCATGTAAGACACGGCTCTTCTATGTCTTGATTAAATGTAACATCTGGTGGAAGTGACTCTTGTGTACCCGCGTATTTCATATAAGGTCGGTGGATAGTTCTCAAATTTCTTATTTCTTAGGGCTGTTCTCTTTGGTGTGTTGAAGGAGCCTGTGGGCCACCCAGGAAGTGCTCCTGCTCCCATGATCACCATGCATTTTTCTCAGAGTTGAATGAAAATGATGACTCTGATTTGATTAAAGTATCAAAAGAAAAACTATGAGAAGCGAAGTTTTCCAGTGTTTAGAAGAATCAAATATGGGTTTTTACAGGATTACTGTAAAAATCATGAAGCACTAGGAGAATCTTTTAGGGACCTTTGGGGCAGATTTTTATTACTGGGGTAGATAAATGTACCTCAAATAATAAACTAGTCATACGTGAGAATTTGGTTATGACTCTCTTCCCAGTTGGCATCTGAGAAAATAGAATGAGAACCACCCCGAAGCATTTCAAGAGACTGGGACCCAGCACACGTGCCTTATTTCCTCTCATTTGTGAGCAAATGGGGGGATCATTAAAACATTCTCTGGGGGTAGACCTCATGTGTGCCAGTTTGCCCATTTTATACACTTCTTTAAAATGAAACTTATTACAGAATCTTCTGAAGTCAGAATTCCTGTGGTTGGTTGTTTACTGAATTTCATCTGGATGTTGAGTGAGGACAGAGTCCTGGTATAACTTGGTGTTTTTTTCCCCACTGTTTCAGTCGATTCTTGTATCCTGGAAAGAATGGCAGACTTGGAGATTTTTTTGGAGACCCGGGCAACCCTTCTTCTGAATTCAGCCCGTCAGGGAGCAAGGATGGGAAGTATGAATTGTTCACAGCAGCGAATGAAGTTATTGCTGAAGAGATTAAGGATCTCATGACCAAGAGTAATGTCTTTCTCCGTTATTATTATCTTACAATTGCAGTTGAACCTGGACATCCTTGAGGACCTTTAAGTCCCGAGATTTGGGTTTCTTGGGAGTATTTACTTGTGTTCTCTCTCTTTTCTTTTGTAAAATCCTTTTCCTCAAAGCCTTGTTTGTGTGACATCGCCAGCATCTCACACTGTCCGCCAGCTTCTACTTCTTGAAACCTACTCTTAGCCTTTAAGAATATCCTTTTGACTTGTTTTTCCTCTCTTTTTGGATCAGTCTTCCATTTTTAGTTTTTTCCTTCATCTTGTCCCATAAAAAATAGGTTTGTTAATTCTGCACATTATTTTCTTATTTTTTCTTCCTCTGTATGTTTTCATCCACTCTTGTCTTTAGTTATCATTTCTCTGCGAACACTTCCCAGTCTTTATGATCTCTAATCCAGGCTTTCTTTCAGCAAACATCTCCATGTAGGTGTCGCACAGGGTGGTTGACTCGCCCCAGATAGGTTTCCTTACCTTTCCCTCCCAGCTACACCACCGTCTCTGCTCCCAGTTTCTGCCACGCCCATCCACCTACTTTTTCAGATTCAGTGCTTTCGTTTTTGGGCCCCCTCTCTACTCACATTCAGGCTCTAATCAGCTATGATACGTTTTAGCTAGTACCTTCAAAATCTGCCCCCTTTTATCGCATCTAGCTCAGGCCCAGCCCCGTTGGAATTTTGGGCGGGATCATTCTTTGTTGCGGCCACTGTGTGGTGCTTTGGAGGACACTTGCTTAGCCGCATCCCTGGCCTAGACCGAGTAGATGTCATAACATCCCTCCATTGTGGCCTCCAAATAGATCTCAGACTTCGGCGCGTTTCTCCTGTAGGGCACAGGTGCCCAGGTGGAGAGCTGTCGCTCTGGGTCATTCTAACAGCTTCCGCCTGCTGACTCCTGTCTCTGCCCCTTCAGGTCTTTCACAGTTAATCCTCCTAAAAGCCAGAGCTGCTGTTTGCTGGCTTAAAGGCTGTTACGGGTCCCCTCTTGTCTGTAGCCTGTGGTTCTTAACCTGTAGCTGGTGTCAGAGTCACCTGGAAGGGAAAGGCCACTCTTTACAGACAGAAAGTAGGTTAGTGGTTTCCGAGGGCGGGTAGTGGTTTCCGAGGTGGGGGTGTGTGTGTGACTGGAATGGGCCCAAGTGATCTTTTGGGGTAAAGGAAATGCTCTAAAACTGGGTTGTGGTAATCGTTTTCAGCTCTCTAAACTTGCTTAAAAAGACACATTGAATTGTTTACTTAAAAGGAGTGAATTTTATGATCTGTCAGTTACACCCCAGTAAAGCTGGTAAGAATCCTCTGGAGGGCTTGTTAAAACAAAATCCTGGTCCTACCCTGCAGTTTCTGATTCAGCAGGTCTAGAGTGGTCCCAGGAATCTGTAATTCTGGTAAGTTTCCCGGTGATGCTCTTATACCTGGTTCTAGAATCACACTTTGAGAACCATGGGCCTCCAGGGTAAAGTCCCAACTTCTCAGTGTGGTGCTCAAGACCTTTCCGGGTCTGACCTCACCCATGGGTGGAGATGTCGGTGCTCGGGGGATCGCTTCAGGCCCGGTTCACGCCGGATGTCAGTCTGAGCTCTGCACCCTCTTGAGAGGCTTGACTTTTTTCACTCAAGGTTTCAAACAAGTTTCCAGCTTTGTCTGTGCTGCCCCCTTTCTACTAGTGGGGCAGCTCTCTGAGGGGCATGAGACACAGGGGGGTGGGAAGAAGGGCAGAGAGGCTCAGAGCAGGCAGTTGCATGTGACCTTTTGCACCACTTAGATCACTAACAAACCCGAACCTCTCCAGAAAACACCAGGATATTTTTTCTGTGGTAGAATATACATACCGGAGGGCACACCTGGCTCAGTCAGTGGAGCATGTGACTCTTGATCTCTGGGTTGTGAGTTTGAGCCTCACATTGGGTATAGAGGTTACTTAAAAATAAAATCTTTTTAAAAAAGAAATACACATAACATAAAATTTACCACTCAGCCTTTTAAAAATGTGCAGTGCAGTGGCAATAAGTACATTCACACTGTGTGTAAACATCACGGCTGTCCATTCCCAGATTATCCCATACTGAAACTTTGTATTCCCTAAGCCCCTGACCACAGGATATTTTAAATTGAGACAATGTTAAAAATCACTTATTTAAGCATTACTGAGAACAGACTGCCATCTATGTTTTTAAACCTGGTTTGGAAGTATCAGCTGATTTTATTCTGGAAGAAGAATGCTTTGGTTTGAAAATGGTTTTAGTTCAAGAAAACCTAAAAATTCTCTCTTTTTTTTTTTTTTTAATTTGCAGGTGACATAAAGGGTCAACATACAGAAACTCTGCTGGCGGGATCCCTCGCCAAAGCTCTTTGCTGTATCCTTGGTGTTCTAGTCATTCAGAAGGTGTCTTCCGAATATCTTAACTTGTGATACTTTTTAGAACCTTGGGTGTCCATATTAAGGAAAGGCATGAGTGTTCTAAAGTGGTGGGTAATCAAAAAAACAATTTATCTTGGCTTTGGAATATTTTTAAGATAAGCTCTAAAAACTTGAAAGGAAAAAAAAAAGAAAACTGTTTTCTCTAGTATGTCCTTCTGCTCACAAGAACATTCTTCAGGATGCCTGTAACTTGCTTTGACAAATTGGGGAGGGTGTGTGTGTCTTTTCTATCTTCCTTTAGTTAGGAGCGTGTGTTTGGTATTTACAGAAGTCGTTCAGCTGCTCCTGAGGGTTAATAAATGAGTGGTTTCTCCCAAGGCCCACAGGTTATTTGCACTTAACATAGACTGAACAACACTGTCCTAAGCATGTTGATGTTGAGTGTGTGTGATGTTCTCCCAGTCTTTAAAGAAAAAAAAAAAAAAGATTTATTTACTTGGGAGAGAGCAGAGAGACAGACAGACAGACAGGGAGGCGCAGGCTCCCTGCTGAGCAAAGAGCCTAATGTTTGTTATCTGGCTTGTGGACTTCCCGGTCATCGCAGTATTCCAGGATGTGGTGGCTGATCGCAGGGTAAATCATGGTGATTTTAATTTTCTGGGACAGAGATCAGGTTTTGGTTACATAGCTGAGTTGATTGCAGTTGGTAAGTGGAAACCCCCAACTACTCTTGTGTGTTTATCATGGGAAATAAAGCATTTCTTTTTTCAGCTAGGTGGATGCTGGATTTATTGAAAATTTGTGGTGATTTTTCTGTTTACTATAAATATGAAATTAAATAATACTTCAAAATTCCTTAATGCTAAAAAAAAATCAGACATTCATAGAATGAACAAGGAGGTGAAAGGTAAGACTGTGGTTTTTTGAGAGATCTGGAATCCTTATTTTACTGCTATAATTTTGGTGGACTCTTTAAAAATATTGATTATAAAACCTTATGTTTACTAAGATTCAGTTAAATTGTAATCTGTCTTTATCTCTTTATAGATAATCAGGAAATGAAATCAAGGATTTTGGTAAGATTAAAAAAATCAGTACTATGTTTATACACCACCTATATCTAATTAGAAAACATAATGGCATAAAAGCATAAACGTGTAAGATCCATTTAAAATAAATATAACTATCCAGAATAAATTAACAAGCAATGTGCAAAATCGATTATGACGAAAGACTAAAATTCTGAAAGACATAAGAGAATTGAAGGAATGGAGAGTTGTATTTTATTCTTGGATATCAGTTTTTCCAAAGTTAAACTATAAATTCAATACAATCTCGGAATTTTTTTTTTAAGATTTTATTTAGAGAGCACATGTCACGGGTCGGGGGTGCAGAGGAAGAGGGAATCTGAAGCCGACTCCTCGCCCAGTACTTTAAGAAATTCAACAGTAAGGGGCGCCTGGCTGGCTCAGTGGGTAGAGTGTTTGGGTAATAAGTTCAAGCCTCATGTTGGGTGTGGAGATTACTTAAAATCTTAAAAAAATCAGTTTATCTGGAAGGATAAATCAAGAAGAATAACCAGATGCTTTCTGAAAGAGAATAATAAGCAGGAACTTGCTGTTAGACCTTAAAACACATTGCAAAGCTGCAGAAACAGTGTGGTTCTGACGCAATAGTAGGCCCAGAGTAAATGGGAAAGGCTAGGCTCCAGAAATAAAATCAGGTCCACAGAGGAGTTTGGCTTATAGAAAGGAAGCACTTAAGTTAGTGGGAAGAAAATGAATTATTCAGTTAAAGGGGCTGGGCCAGTTGGTTGACCATTTGGGGGAAAACAAAGTTAGATCTCATTGCTCACACCTAAATAATTCTAGTAAAGGTCAGACATGTCATTGTGAAAGTTCAAGTCATAAAAGTGCTGGGAGAAAGTACCTGTTTATAATCTCAGGTTGGGAAGGATCTTGCTGAGTGTGATGTGAAGCTTAAGACCTCAAGAAAATCAGGGGCGCCTGGGTGGCTCAGTGGTTTAAAGCCTCTGCCTTTGGCTCGGGTCATGATCCCAGGGTCCTGGAGACGAGCCCCGCATAGGGCTCCCTGCTCAGCAGAGGGCCTGCTTTCTCCTCTCTCTCTGCCTGCTTCTCCACCTAATTGTGATCTGTCAAATAAATAAATAAAATCTTAAAAAAGAAAGACCTCAAGAAAATCAAGCCCCCAAAACAAGGATGAAAGAAAAGCTATTAGGAAAAGTATTTTCAGCACAGCTACCTGACAGGGGATTAATATAATAGTTCTAAGATTTTTTTTATCTTATTCATTTATTTTTTAAGTAGGCTGCATGCTGGGCCTGGAGCCCAACTCGGGGCTTTAACTCACGACCCTGAATTCGAGACCTGAGCTGAGACCAAGAGTCGGACACTTGACTGAGCCACCCAGGAACCCCGACCATATCAATTAAATTTTAAAAGTTAAGGTTTACTCTAAAATATGTAGAAAACAAGCAGCCTGCAAAAGAAGAAATGCAAGTGGCCAGTTAGCATTTGAAAATACATGGAGCCTTACCAGTAAGCAAAGAACTAGAAGCATCTGGTAACAGGGTTTGCATCGTCTGCTTCTTGCTCAGCACAAGTGGGCAGTTCCCCGCGTTGGTGGCAGGCTCGGGAGTGGGTTATTCTCTTGCATCGCCAACGGGACGGTAAATCGGTACATTTTTTTGAGGCCTGTTTGGTAGCCTGTTGCAGGATGAAAGGTGTGTATACTTTAGCAAATCTCCCTGATTATTTTAGGAGCTATTCAGAGAGTTGTGTACAGCATATACGAGAGTGTTCTCCAGAGCATTGTCTGAAACAGGACTGGAAGCTTCTTCAGTGTCCTCTATAGAGAACTGGTTCAGCAGTGGAGTCTATGAAGTTAGCAAAAAGGATGACGTACATCCAAATTCACTGATACAAGATTCACCCCCCATCCCCCGCCCCTGTGGGACCAAGAAGCAGATTTCAGGGCTGTCTGGGTGGCTCAGTGGGTAGAGCATGTGACTCTTGATCTCAGGGTTGTGAGTTCGAGCCCTGCATTGGGTGCAGAGTTTATTTAAAAAAATTTTTTTTTAAGATTTTATTTATTTATTAGAGAGAGAGAGCACAGGCAGACAGAGTGGCAGGCAGAGGCAGAGGGAGGAGCAGGCTCCCCGCCGAGCAAGGAGCCCGATGTGGGACTCGATCCCAGGACGCTGGGATCATGACCTGAGCCGAAGGCAGCCGCTTAACCAACTGAGCCACCCAGGCGTCCCTAAAAAAATTTTTTAAAAAGCAGTTTGCAGAGCACTAGATAATTATTCTGGCGTGTGTGCACGTGTGTGTGTGTGGGGGGCATGTGCTCCCATGTAGGTGCTGCGTGGAACTGTTAACCAGGGACTGTCTATCTCTCGGAGGGTAGGCTCTGGGGGAGGTTCTTACAGTCATCTTTACGCTGTAGTTATTTAACCATGGTGACTAGGCAGGCAGATTAGACAAGCTGCATTGGTTGTGTTTGCAGTGAGAAGTCGGATATGCCTGCGAGGTAGTCACACGGATATGATTTTTAGGTGATTAAGGCTGCAGAAGACAGCGCACTGCAGTATATGAACTTCATGAATGTCATCTTCGCAGCACAGAAGCAGGTGAATTGGGAGCAACTTCTTTTTTTTTTTTTTTAGTTGTGGTTTAGATTCCAGCATAGTTAACACACAGTGATCTGTTAGTGTCACGTGTGCCATATCATGATTCAACACTTTGGTGTCACCTGGTGCTCCTTGTGACAGGGGCACTCCTTAATCCCCATCACCTGTGTCCTCCACCCCCCCCCCTCCTCTGGTGACCATCAGTGTGTTCTCTGTAGTTAAGAGTCTGTTTCTTGGGTTGCCTCTCTCTTCTTCCCCCTGTCCCTTGGGAGCATTCTTTTTAGGAAATATTTATTTCATAATGAGTTTTATTTTTTGAATGACCTACACAAATATTTTGACTAAATGGCCTTCTCAGTGGATAAAGAATATGGAATTCATATATTGTACTAGTCATTACTCTGTTTTGGGTCCTGGGCCCCATGAATCTTATGGGTCCCCAGAAAAAAGTACACCCGAGACACAGTTTTGCATATAGTTTTATGGTATTCGTGTAACCCTGTTTAGCCCATCCTTGGACCTCAGTCTAAGAATCCCAGATATACAGTTTGCTGTGTACCTTGCCTCAATTCCTCTCTTTGCTTTAGGGAGGTCTTGCCAAGATTTGATAGTTTTACTTTGCAAATAATTGAATGAATCTACACTAATTAAAATGAATTATCACTAATATATTTTCTTTGGTATGTTTTTAAGAAAAAAACTTTCTTAAAACTTCAGTTTTAACCCAAAATGCTGCCATATCCCCATATCCATGCTTAATATTCTCCATGTTGTAGCAGCAGCATGATGTGAAAAGACCATGGGTTTTGGGGACAGGCAGATTGGGGGTGACAGCACTGTTCCCCCCGCCCCCCAAGCTCTGTGACCACAGCCTGGCCAAGGCCTAGGTGTTTCAGCTGCAAAATACAGATCAAATACCTGCCTTGCAGAATTATTTTGCTGTTTTAAGAATAGTCTATAAAAAAGGTCTAGCACTTAGTAGGTTCTCAGTGTAACTTTTATTTTCATATTTATTTTTATTATTCTATATTACTATTTTATAATGTTTTTGGAATGTTCATTTCAGAATATTTTGATCGATGCCTGTGTTTTAGACTCGGATTCAGGACTCCTCCAACAGGTACGTGTTCCGTGGAAGTGTGGTGTTGGTGGTCAGGGATGCCTGGTGTGTTCTCTTTGTTGTTAAATGCCTGTCACAAAGTTTTAGGAATTAGGCTATGAGATGCTGTCGCTTAGAGCACTAACATCTCTCTGGTCCTTATTTTTTTATTGAAGTACATTCTCAATATGTGACAGTATGTGACACAGTGTCACATTAGTTTCAGGTGTACAACTCTTGGGATCCTTCAACATTTTTATTTACATTTTATGTAATGATTGATTCTGTAAAAGGGAGTCACGTATTGAAATGAATTCAGGCAATATAGGAAAGTATTTTTTAAAGGGGTTAAAAAAACAACAACACAAACCCCCTCCAAATCCTATCCTCTTACAGTTACTGTCGCTAATATTAGGTGAACAGCATGGCACATCTCTCTGTGTAGGTATGGATGGAGGCATGGGTCGCTAAGCAGAGAGTCTTAAAAAGACGGGATCGTGCCGCAGATCTGGGCGGTCCTATGTGATAGTTGTGTGGCTCTTGAGCTCTTGCAGTGAGTCCGGTCTGGATGGAGATGTGCTGTTAAGTGTTAAATACACACTGCATTTCAGAGACTTGGTCTGAAGAGCAGAATGTAAAGTAAAGACTTTTATAGGATTACCTGGTAAGATGATAATACTTGGGATATACGGAGTTAAATAGAATGTTATTAAAATTAATTTTATCTGTTTTTTTTTCCCTTTTTTTATGTGGCTAGAAAATTTTAAGTTTCACATATTGCCCACATTATATTTCTGTCGCACTGTTAGATGTTGCTTTTCAGTCAAACATATGAGATGGAAATTTAATTTAACCAAAAAGGGAAAGAAAAAATAAGACTGAAGAAATTGCGGAACTTCTAATAAATGTTTTTTCCACCACAAGAAATATTCCTTGCTAAAAGATCAGTTAAAAGCACAAAGCTGGAAAATGCTGAGTTTAGGGTGCTGCCGAGGACACAGAGTGGGAGGGGGAGATATGATTAGAAAGTATACAAGCGTCAGAGCTTCCAAATTGTCCTATTTCTTAAGCTTGTTGATGGACGCCTGGGTGGCTCAGTGGGTTAAAGCCTCTGCCTTCGGCTCAGGTCATGATCCCCGGGGTCCTGCGATCGAGTCCCACATTGGGCTTCTTGCTCGGCAGGGAGCCTGCTTGTCCCTCTACTTCTGCCTGCCTCTCTGTCTGCCTGTGCTCGCTCGCTCTCTCTCCCTCTCTCTCTGACAAATAAATAAATAAAATCTTTAAAAAAAAAAAACAAAACTTGATGGTAGACACATGGTGTTCATTTTATTTAAACCTACTTAAACCATAGTTACATGTTATGTGTATATGCTCTTGCACATATGGTTATATTTCAGAGTTAGAAAATCGAAAAGGTCGAATCCATTTTTTTTTAATTTAAGCTTTTTTATTTAAACATAAAATGTAACCCTACCACCCTCTCCCAACCCCTCCCCCCCCAGTTTGTTTTATGACATTAAGAGTCTCTTTTGGTTTGTCTCCCTCCCGATCCCATCTTGTTTCATTTTTTCTTTTCCTACCTCCTTAACACCCACCCCTGTTGCATCTCCACTTCCTCATATCAGGGAGATTATGTGATAGTTGTCTTTCTCCAGATGACTTATTTCGCTAAGCATAATACGCTCTAGTTCCATCCATGTCGTCGCAAATGGTAAGATTTCATTTCTTTTGATGGCTGCATAGTATTCCATCGTATATATATACCACATCTTCTTTATCCATTCATCTGTTGATGGACATCTAGGTTCTTTCCATAACTTGGCTATTGTGGACATTGCTGCTATAAACATTCGGGTACACGTGCCCCTTTGGATCACTACGTTTGTATCTTTAGGGTAAATACCCAGTAGTGCAATTGCTGGGTCATAAGGTAGCTCTATTTTCAATTTTTTGAGGAACCTCCATGCTGTTTTCCAGAGTGGTTGCACCAGCTTGCATTCCCACCAACAGTGTAGGAGGGTTCCCCTTTCTCC